>VDFB02270651.1:720963652-721076475 GCA_007258455.2 Sequoia sempervirens
CCTAGATCTAGGATGCAAATGTAGTTTGTCAATACCTTTTGAAGAAATTAAATACAAAAATGCAAGCTAAATTATATTTTCACTAATGCACGAATTGAAACCCTAGAATGTAAATTAACTAATGCAAAAGGGTATGTGCAGGATTATCATGGAAAAACTAGGCCCTTAAGTGGTGAAAAATTCAGAAAAATCAGAGTTAGGCAACTTCATGTAAAATTTTTAATAAGTTATCTATATTATTTCAAAAATATGTAAGAATAGAATCTCTAGAAAATTGAATTTAGTTTCTAAACTACTAGATTTTTTTATTTATTTTTTTTTAAATCTATTTGGTGAAAATTTGAAATTTCAATGCAGTACTACTTAAATTTCAGGGAAAAAATAAGAAGTAGGTGTCTGTTTGACCACCCTAACTACAATAAAATGATAAATATTTTTTATAATATTATAGATAGAAGTAGAGGACTCATGTCCCGATGTGATGCATATTTTTTTGTAATTTTTTTCCAAGTGAATAATTAATTATGAATTTTTTATTACAACTTTTAAAAAATATAAAAAATTGTATGTCTGACCACCTTAACTTGCTCAAAATTTCATGAAATTTATTTATTTTTATTCTTATAGTATGTGAAGCATAGAAAGTGATGCATATTTTGCATTCAAAAAATGTGATATCGTTTGAAAGCTATAGACATTTTTCAATCAGCCTATCAATCAAGACTTTAGTTGTCATTCAAATAAAAAATGAATAATAATTATTTATTAAACTTAAAGTAAAGCATAATTTATATTGGTGGAAAGCTAAAAATATCCTTTAAAAACCCATTTTATTTCATCAATTTTGGGTAAAATAAAAGTCATCAACCACATACCCTACACATACCCATCATATTACCACTTTTTAGTCCATCATGATCCTACACATACCCAAAACCTAATGCAATGTTAATGTAGGATAAATCTAGGATTTAAATGTACTCCAAATTGGAATAATGATGTCCTAAATGTAGGTTCACCAAAATGGAACCTACAAAAATGGGTGAAATGTATGAATGCATTCACACCCACTTTCAAAGAGGTTCCACTCAAGGATAACCCTAGAGACTTCAATGCAAAAGAGATTGAAATATAGCAATAGGGCTATCTTGGGGATTGAATGATAGCTAATAAGGGGTTCACCACCAAGTATAAACTTGGAAAAGACTATATTTTGTAAAACACAGTGTGAAATTAAGATGTATGCAAAATGACCTAGAAAATACCTTAGAAATGCAAGTAAAATAGAACAAAAGAGAAAAAATGTAAATAGTGTACACCTAGAAACCTTGTAGTGACTAGGAATAGCTCTAAAATTTTAGAAATATTGACTTTTGACCAATTGGGACTCATTTGCCAACTTGGGTGGATTAGTTCTAGATCAATATTTTTGCATGGGAGTCTATTTTAGGAAAAAGGGTATTAAAATCTATAGACAGATCTGACAAACAACTACAATGTTCCTCATTCGCCACTCTTGGAAAATCAATCTCATTCTACCTTTTTAGAAATTGAAAATTTTGATCTGCACTCCAACACCTACTCCTTCCTTCCAACTTGAGTTCTAGACCCAAGTCTACGAAAGACACCTACGGGTACATGCAGGATCATGATGGGCCAAAGAGTGGCAATATGATGGGTATGTGGCTGATGACTATTTTTTTACCAAAAATTGATGAAACGAAAAGGGTTTTTAGAGGAGATTCTCAGATTTCCACCAATATAAATTATGTTTTACTTTGAATTTAATAAATAATTATTATTCATTTTCTATTCAAATTACGACTAAAGTCTTGATTGATAGGCTGATTGAAAATCTACTTAAGCTTTCAAATGATATCACATTTTTTGAATCCAAAACTTATCGTCACATTCTATGCTTAGCATAGTATAGGATTAAAAAGAAAAAAATGAATTTCATGAATTTTTGACCAAGTTAAGGTGATCAGACATACGAGTTTTTATATTTTTAAAAAAATTGTAATAAAATCTTCATAATTAATTATTTACTTGGAAAAAAATAACAAAAAAATATGCATCACATCGGGCCATGAGTCCTCGACTTATGTATAAAATCTTATAAAAAAATATTATCATTTTATTGTGGTTAGAGTGGTCAGACATAAACCTACTTCTTATTTTTTCCCTGAAATTTAAGTACCACTACATTGAAATTTCAAATTTTCACCAAATAGATTTTTTTCTTTTAAACAAACCTAGTAGTTTAGAAACTATATTCAATTTGCTACAAATTCTATTCTTACATATTTTTAAATAATATAGATAACTTATTCAAATTTTTACGTCAAATTACCTAACTCTGATTTTTCTATATTTTTTGCCACTTAAGGGCTTATTTTTTCCATGATGATCCTGCACATACCCCTACAAAACAAAATTCAACTTTATTTTCTAATGGGGATTTGTCTTAGTCAAAACCCTAGTTTGGTAATTAAACCTTAATGGAGATGATGAAATATGCATGAAAACCCTAGCCTTAAATGTGTCAAAGACTAGGAAATATGAAACATAATGCAATCTTATTCTAATGTGTAAGAATGTGATGCAAAAAAGGAAATGCAAAGATGAATGAGTCACTTGCACGATGATCTCTAATCACCCAAATGAGCCCTAATGATGCTTGTACCTTCCTTAGGCTAAATGAAGAGTGATAATGGAAGATCAAATCACTTAGGAAATAAGTCTTTAGTATTGGCTTGATGGATAGTTGCATCTCACCAACCCATAATCCATGATGATTCACCATAGGAATCCATGATCAACCCTTGAAAATGCTAGATCTTGATTGAAAGTGAGCTTGAAGACCTACAAAAATTCTTTGATGCTACTCCAATGCTTCAACTTTACTTAAAATGAGAATGCTCTTGTTAAATATTCTTGATGCTTAAGCTTGAAAATGCTTACTCAAAGTGCTTAGATATAAAGGTATGTGCAGGATCATGATCGACAAAAAGGTGGCAATATGATGGGTATGTGGTTGACGACTATTTTTTTACCCAAAATTGATGAAGCGAAAAGGGTTTTTAAAGGATATTTTCAGCTTTCCACCAATATAAATTATGCTTTACTTTGAATTTAATTAATAATTATTATTCATTTTCTATTTAAATTATGACTAAAGTCCTAATTGATAGGCTGATTGAAAAACATCTATAGCTTTCAAATGGTATCACATTTTTTGAATCTGAAACATGCATCATATTCTATTCTTCACATACTATAGGATTAAAAGAAAATATTGAATTTCATGAAATTTACGGCAAGTTAAAAGGTGGTTAGACATATGATTTTTTATATTTTAAAATTTGTAATAAAAATCATAATTGAGTATTTACTTGGAAAAAAAGAGTACAAAAAAATGCATCACATCCGGACGAGTCCTCTACTTATATCTAAAATCTTATAAAAAAATTTATCATTTTATTGTGGTTAGGGTGGTCAGACAGACACCTACTTCTTATTTTTTCCCTGAGATTTAAGCACTACTGCATTGAAATTAAAAAAATTTGCCAAATAGATTTTTTTTAAAAAATATAAACCTAGTAGTTTAGAAACTACTTCCAATTTTTTACAGATTCTATTCTTACATATTTTTGAAATAATATAGATAACTTATTCAAATGTTTATGGAAAGTTGCCTAACTCTGATTTTTCTAATTTTTTTCCCACTTAAGGGCTTGTTTTTTCCATGATGATCCTACACATACCCATAATGAAAATGAAGTAGAAGCTTTCTTTTATAGGCATCAACACCTAATTGACCATTATTTAGATCTCAAAGGCCAACACCCACCAAAAACCTAAATTAAATTAATGAATTCCTGCTCAAATTTGAAAAAGACCCTAAATGGGACTCATTCACCACACTTGGTGAATGGATCCCACCTAAGTGGACTCATTCGTTCAAGGCAGCAAATGAGTCCCACCTTAGCTTTTTAAGGTTGTTTTTTGGATTTTTCAATGTTTTAAGTGATTTTATAGGATTTATAGGTGAAATAAGCCTCAAGATCCAAAATAATGGGTCTTAGGGGCCTATAAATGATGATGTATAGGATAATTAATGCAAGGGTACCCAAGATAGGTCCAAATTAAACCAAAGATTGTATTTTCTCCAAGAAAGGAGTAAAATTTCAATGGTCACACTTCCAAAGCACCAAACCTCAAACCACCTTGACCAAACAATGATACCAACACTATCAACACTCCTTCAGATTTGCAAGACTTGAAACATAATAGTGGATAAATACAAAGCAAAAACATTTCTCTTAGACACCTCTGCAATGCATAGTTCACACACTAGTGAGCATAACTTCTTTTGTACAACAATCCAATACACCAACTCTTGAATATAATTCCTCTAAACACCTCTCATTTACATATCTAAATAACAAAAGTAGATCTTCAACTTAGAAAAAATGTAGAGAAAAACCAAAAGACAACTCTATCACCAAGAACACCACTGCAACACAGTTTCCACTTTTTATAAAATGTTCTCAAAATCACTTGAAAACCAAGCACTAGAGATACATCCTTATCATTTGTAGCACTTCCACAACACAACTAAACTGATTACAACATAGTAACTCAACCACATATCCATAGGCATAATCTTATCAAAGCAACACTAGAGGTTAACACTAGTAGCTTTACTAATGACAACATAATGCAACTAATCAAAGCATCAAATTCTCACACTCTTGCAAAAATATCACTCAACTATAGACATTAGTGACAACATAAGATTGTTGACATAATGAAAACACCAACTGTTCATACTCGCAACATGCTTAAGTTCTCAAAACTGATTTTTTTGTTACACTCTTTAAATGAATTATTTAGTGGTTGACAAAGTAACAAGTCATGATCATGAAATTTGGGAAATTATATGTTCATTTTTTTTCATTTCAAGATTCCTTGTTTATTTCTTTAATATTTTTTTCTTTGGTTGCTAGTTCTTGTTCACTCTCACAACATGCCTCATTTTTCTAAAGAAAATTAAGGAACCCCTTTATTTTTTATTTTATTTTTCTTAGGTGGTAATAGTAAAATTTAAGTATTTCATTTGGGAGATCTAAATTCCTAAGCCCTAAATATGTTATACTAATGATAAATGGAAAATATGTCCAAAACAAAATTAGTTTTCTTTTGTTCAACCAATTGAGATTGTTTAAAATAAAGAAGTTAGGATGTGTGGGAATTTATAGTCTTAGCAAACTCGATACTACACCCATAATATCCACATACAGTATTGTTGACCAAAAAATGACATTTAATCATGATAAATAATGAACTAAATACAACAACCACTAAACTATAATTCAATACCAAACTCATTCCAATCCAATTAATGAAGTACAATTAACACAACAAAATCAAATAACAAACAATGCCATTACCTTCCTTGTGTCAAACTTGATTTACCTCCATTGTTCTTCTTTTTCTTTCTTTGCTCTCAGTTATGTGTGCACTATCTTTCTTTAAGCTCAAATGAATGAATAAGATGAACAAATGTAAAATGCCAAAGGTTCATTATTAGCCTTCAAAGAGGAATGAGGGTTGTTTTTATAGAAAAGTCTAATTTGAATGGATGATCAAGATTAAGAGGTTGATGATCAATATCAAGGGTCAAGAATCCTTAAACAATAATTAATTTAGAGGAATAAGATAATTAAAGATGTAACTAAATAAATATGATTTATTTAATTAATCGGGAAGATTAAAGATAAAGATATAATTTAATAAAAAGATTTATTTAATAAATCAAGAAGATTAATGATAAAGTGAATTAATTAACATAAAGTCATTTAATTAATAGTGTAAATATGACATTAGATAATAGTTAAATAATTGAACATTATTTAACCATTAGGGATAGGATGATAATTAGTGTAGAAGTGTTACTCACAGGTTAGGAAAATTTTGGGTATATACATTTTTTCCCTCTTTGATACAATGTGATTTGAGAATTGTGTCAAAAGAAAATTCAAAAAGTTATGTTCAAGAGCTGCCCCAGTATGCTTTGGTGGTAGTAGGAAAGCATGGTGACCCCTCAAGAAACTTGGAATTTTTTTGAGACATTCCAAAAATATTGGAAATTTTTTTGACAAGCTGATTTTATTCATTTAGGTATGAGGACTCGTAGAAGAAATGTTAACTAGAAGAGAAGGTTAGTAAGAAATGAACAATGGTTAGCTAGAATGTTCATCCAAATCAAGATTGATCTATGATTGATAGGTTTTGAGCTTTAAATAGTGCATATTTTTCATCATAGATTGTTTTATTATGTGACAAACAAATATATGCATGTACCAAAGCATGAATTACAAGGGTAGATTTTGTTTCTATTTGAATAAAGATATTGATATATGAATAAGTGGATATATGTACACCAAGTTGAAACAAACCTTGGTGATGTTAGTATTCACTTTCAAGATTTAGACACGATAGACAATGATTTCCTAGATTCATACTAGTAACAATAGAACATTGTTGGAATATGTGAGGAAGTAGCCACAAAGCATGTTGATCCTAGTGTAAGAAAGAGTTAGTTGACATTTAACTTGCATAGGATGGTTTGATTATGCCAAATGGAACCCCAATCACACACAAGGAACTTAGTTGCTCCAATCATATTATCAATACAAAACACAAAAATAAATCAATAGAAATGATGTAATGCTCCATCATCACTCCTATAATCACTTGTAGATATCTGCAAGTATCATAAGACCATAATATAAGATAAATCGGATTAAAGTTTAAGACTAACTAGCCCAAATGAGTCAACAACCATTTGGATCTTCTTACCAAAGATGAGTGTGTTTTGATAGGATTGTGTCCAATTTTATGAATGGGATGCCTCATATAAGTCACCTGGTCTAGTTTTGAGGATGTAAAAACCTATATAAGAAAATTGATAGCTGATAAAGATAGGTACATTTCTTTAATAGATATGTATGGAATTGATCAGCCATGTTGTAGGCTAGTTTCGTAGTTATTTTGTAGTTTCATGATTTGTTAAGCTCTTATTTCCATAGAATATTATGTTTGTGTTTGATGAAAGTGACATCCTTGATAAAGGAAAATTTATTATGGATATGGTAGATGATGCTATATTTTCTGTGTTTTTTGGAAATTTTTTAATGTTTTTTGGATTTTTCAAGGAAATTTGAATGTTTTTTTAATTTTTTGGGATATCTAAATGCTTTTGGAATTTTCTAAAAAAAATATTTTTTTTGGATTTTAATGATGATGATAAGGATGATAAAGATATATCAATATATATGGATATCAATAATCTTTTGAGATCATGTTGATAGTTAGGCTAAAATCTATTGATATGATTGAGTGCTTGTCAATAGTGATAACATTGTTGAGGATACACAACAATGCAAGGACAGTGTTGCCAAGATATGAAAAACACAAGGATTGGGAAGGATGCATCCCAAGATTGATTGATTGGATAATATTGATAAAGATTTGTAGCTAGGATAGGAACAAAATTTGTTCAATGTTTTAATACCACGCTAACAACTAATATGGATTGTTTGGATTGTTTGGATGATGCCTAGATCAAAATGTGACCTAAAAGACATAGATCAAGATTTATTTCAAAGAAAGATGTAAGAACCTATCCCCAGTGTTTAGAAATTTATGGGATACTATGATTGGACAAAAGGACCAATCCAATGGGAATGTATATGTGAAGGATAGGCATTGCACAAATACATCCAAGGGATTTTACTTCCAAGGACTATCTCATTATAGGATAACATTTTTGACCAAAGGGAAATGCTTGGGTAGTGCTATGTAGGTGAGGATATGACATGGGATAGTATATGGTCAAAGGAAAATGACCATGTCAACATTTTACCAAAAGCATGTTTTGAAGTATAGACACCTAGTCTTTATCAAGATCAAGGTGAATAGGGAAGATGTATGCAAGTGAAATGGATGGATCGTAGATTTATTATGGATAATATGGATATGATGTTTGTTTTATTATGGATAAAATAAGGTTCTCCTAACTGGAATAGTGCACATAGATGCTTGATTTTATGTCTGATGTTATTTTTTTAGGTTTATGTCATGGTGCTTTCCCAAAGTGCCATAAGAATGGTTTTCACTATTGGATGGTGATGAGGGCCACACCTCCCAAAACCCACATAAATCAAAATAATAGATGCCAAAATAGAATATGCAAGATAGAAAAATGAGTCACTTTCAATTATTTTTAGAAAATGAAATTATAGATTCATAGCTTACATGCTACAGCCTCATGGACTTGATTCATTACAACAAAATCAACTCTAAAAATAAAATCTTCTATTCGGAGCTGCAATATGCACTATCAAGGCTGCCTTCTACAACCCCCACTTAACCCTTTTTATTTTGCCCAATAACCACCCTAGAATGTTCTAGAAAGTTCAATTTCCCCTTTAGTTTTGGCACCAAAAGTCTTGATGTTTGATTTCTAGCCAAAGAAGAAATATTTTATAAAATTCACTTTTTAGAGGACCAACTTTGTGGGGCCATAACTTTTGATCTGGGTGTCCAATTTGCCATTATTGCATATTGTTGGAAAGCTCTTGATGAGCTCTACAATGCACGAATCCACCATAGGTTGGTTCTATTGGTGTAATTAATATTTAATTACACTTTACATAAGTTTACTTAGGTAATTATTTAATTCCTAGGTTAATTAGTTGTCATCCTTATCTTGTTGAGCTATCTTGTTGCTTAAGATAAGATTAGGGTTATGCATATCTTGCTATTATAAAGCAAATCATTATCATGTAATTATGAATTCTCAAATAATATTATGTTGCACATTCTTTGCAACCACTCTTTTTTTTTTATTTTCTCTTCTGTGGAAGGTCTTTTCGGTTTGCAAATCTGATCTTGGTTTCTAACATGGTATCAGAGCCTTGATTTGTAGCCCCTTCTCAGATTTTTGAGAAAATCATTGCAGGGTTTGTTTGGGATTCCTTGAGGGTATCATGCCTTGAGTTCATCTATGTAGCGTTTTGGATCAGATCAGGCCTCACCATTAGATTCAGAGCGCTGGAAAAAGTCAGGATTGACTTTTATTTTGCAAATTTTGGCCATTATTTTCCAGATCTGTGAGGGTTTCAGGCTAGGATATTTTTTGCAAGTTCTTGGGGTAGCCTATTTTTCAGAGCATTTTGAGCAGAAACAGAGTCACCATCACTTTCACAGCAGCCAAAAACCCTAAGATCGCCCTTTGTTTCATCGATTTCTTAGTAGATGGTTTGGAAGGAAAAAAAAATTCTTGGGGGGTCGTACGACCTCCCCAACATGAATTACGACCTCCACAACATGCATTATGAGGCACGAAAAACAAAAACAAAAAAACAAAACACGCTTCTCATGTTTCGTGCCGATGCTCACTGTGCAAATCCAGGCCGCCACCGGGCGGCTAGCAAATTGCCACCTCCGCGGGCCTCCCCCACCATTCCGCCGTCGGCCACATTCTCACCCCTGCGGGCTTCTCTATAGTTTTCCCCAATCACATGGTGGACTGGGGGCCTCTGGCCCAGCCCCCGCGGGCTGTGCTAAGCTCCAGTGGTGGTCCTATTAAGGATTAGGCGCTATGCGCCAGCCCAGCAGGTTCCCTCAGCTCCACCGGTGGTCGTATGGGTGACCAGGGGCTCCGCCCCAACCCCTAACCACCAGCCCCTTGGTCCTACATGGGACCAAGGGCTCTTTTTTTTTAGCCCCCTAGGCGCCCTACAACCCTTATTGGGCATTCTAGAGCTGTTTTCACCAAATCGGTCATATTTTTTGCATACGATCTCCTTTTTTTGCAAAAAGGATACCGTTGGAAAGCTGATTCCAATGCCAATCTAGTGGTGTAGGTTTTTTTACCTGATTTTGATCTAGATTTATTTTGCAGGCCTTTGAAATTAGATGTTTTCACTTCAGAGGGCATATCTTTTGACTCGGTGATCCATTTTTCGTCATTCTTGCGGTGTTGGAAAGATGATTCAATCCTCTACACAGATATGAGGTCTATTTTTTTTAATATGCATGTTTTTATTCTCTCTTTTTATAATTTTTTGGGTTATTGTAATAAATGAACTATGATAAAGTTCCATTCAGGGGGGTTTCTTGGATAATAATCTGATTAGAGTGTAGTGTTCACTTTGATCTCCATATCCATCTTGTTTTGATGGAAACTCACATGAGTCTATTTGGTTTCTTAGTTTCTTTTGGCCACATTCTTGCTTTAGCTTGACACATATCGGATTCATTGGTTCACACTTCAATTGAGAGATTATGTTTATTGATCCTCATTGGTTCAATTTCTTCTCAATTTGAGGGCCATGTTTTTATGGTTAATGTTCCAGAGTCTATTTTTGGTATTGCTTCCCATGGAAGAGTTTCAGTCACAATTTGGCATCGACATCTAGATACATGACTTCTAGATTCTGTCGTCATCTCATCTACTGTTGCTTCACAGATTCTAGGGTTGTTCTGGTTTGTGAGTTTTTCCAATGTTCCATGGCATCGGGTCTGCTTTCACATTATCATGTTTCCATTTTTTGTTTTAGTTGTAGACAAAAGTATCTTTCCCTGCTTGTCAGATAGCGATTCCAGTGTTACTCCACAGTGTTCTTCCAGGTCTTCTTTGCAGTAGTCATCTCATTCTAGGGGGTTTTGTCCCACTGGGTTTTCCTTCTCTACCTCATCTTTGCATTTGTACATGAGTACCTAATCTGGCCTTGTTGTTGGGACTCATATTTGCATAATAATCTACTTCTCCCTAAGTTGCACTTATGGGGGGTGTTGGTGTAATTAATATTTAATTACACTTTACATAAGTTTACTTAGGTAATTATTTAATTCCTAGGTTAATTAGTTGTCATCCTTATCTTGTTGAGCTATCTTGTTGCTCAAGATAAGATTAGGGTTATGCACATCTTGCTTTTATAAAGCAAATAATTATCATGTAATTATGAATTCTCGAATAATATTATGTTGCACATTCTTTTGCAACCACTCTGCTTTTTCTGATTTTCTCTTCTATGGAAGGTTTTTTTGGTTTGCAAATCTGATCTTGGTTTCTAACAGGTTCAACCATTATTTGAGTAGTTTTGAGGCCTCTAAAGTTTTATATCTGAATTTGAAGCTATATTAGAGAATTTTCCTAGGATGGAAACTTTAATTTCTCCCAAACTGTACATGGTATTGAGGTGATCCTTTTGTGACTGGAATTTTTTTTCAACTCTACTCCTTGGGTAAATTTTCATGTCCATACGAGCCCATGTAGGTCGACTTACTAAAAATAGTAAGTGCCCATTTTTCACTATTTTTGACACCTAACAGTCTTATACCCTTAAGTGCCATTGTGTGACTCAAAACAACTAAAGAAAATAAAGAAAACATTTTGTTTGGGTGATGCAAGATTACCCTACACCACTGGATGCTCTTGCATTAGACACCTAGGATAATTTGAAAAGTGACCTTGCCACTTCTCAAGAGTTAGAGGGAAACCAAAATGGTTAACCTTAGCCATAGATAACCATGATGAATCTTCAGCAGGCCTTCCTCTCCATTTCACCAAGTACTCTACATATTGCTTGTTTCTTGTGCTTCTACCCAAATGGCTATCCAAGATTTCTTCTATCTCTTCCTTCTTTGAAGTAGGTGCTGAAATTTTCAACTATTCATTTATCAACCCCTCCTCTATATCACCTTCATGATACTCTATCAAATCAGCAATGTTGAACATAGGAAAAAAATTTATTCCACTAGGAAACTCTACCTCATAAGCATTTCCTAAATCATGCTTCTTCAGGATCTTGCATGGTCCAAACTTCTTCATCTTTAACTTGTATGTACCAACTAGAAACCTTTTCTTTCACAAATGAACCATGACTTCATCTCCTACCTGGAACTCCTTATACCTCATTTTTTTGATCTACTTAAGACTTATATTGTGAGTTCATCTTATTGATATGTTTCTTCACCTCTTCATGAAAATTCTTCAGCTGCTTAGCAAAATCTTCAGCCACTACTCTTCTCCCCTCATCCATCTTTCTTAGTTTAGAAGCAGTTCTTGGACTACTCCCATATACAATCTAGAATGGTGATTTACCAGTGCTCCTATTAACAAAATTTTTGTAAGAAAATTCCACCTATGGTATAATAAAATCCCATCCCTTGGGCTTATCTCCAACTAAGCATCTTAGCAAGTTTCCCAAACTCCTATTCACCACCTCTATTTTCCCATCAATATGTGGATGGTGTGTAGAACTAAACTTCAAATTTTTCTTCAACTTCTTCCATAGTGTCCTCCATAAATAACCAAAAAATTTGGTATCTCTATCTGAGACTATACTCTTTGGTAGACCATGTAGTCTCACCACCTCTCTAAAAAAAAACTTTGCAATATGAACAACATAGCTTGTCTTATGACATGGAATGAAATGTGCCATCTTTAAAAATATATCCACCACAACAAATATGGAATCATGCCCTCTTTATGTCCTTGGAAATCCAAGAACAAAATCCATGCTAATATCCTCCCATGGCCTCTGAGGTATAGGTAATGGCTGATACAATCCAGTATTCTAACTTGTTCCTTTTGCCATCTGAAATACTCTACAACTTCGTACAAAAATTTTCACATCTTGTTGTAACTGTGGCCAATAATAATTATCACTGATAAGAGAAATGATATTATCTCAAACAAAATTTCCAACCAATCCTCCATTATGCTTTGCCTTGATTAGATTCTCTCTCATAGAACTCCTTGGAATGCACAATTGGCTTCCTCTAAACAACATCCCATCTTGGATTAAGAAATCCAACCATCTCATCCTATCCAATGTAATAGGTTCCAAACAAGCCTTCCAAGCTTTTGCAAAGTATGGATTTTCTGGATACAAACTCTTGAGTTCATTGAACCCAAAAACCTCTATATTCATTTCTATCAACAAATTTTTCCTTCTACTTATGGCATCTACAACTCTATTTGACCTTCCACTCCTATGCTTAAAAAAAAAGTATAACTCTACAAAAACTCAACCCATTTTAAGTTCCTTTGAGACAACTTTCCTTGAATATTAAGATACTGCAAAGCCTGGTGATCAGTATATAAAACAAATTCTTTTTGCAACAAATAGTGTCTCCATTTCTTCAAAGCCTAAACTATAGAATAAAAATCTTGATCATAGATAGAATATTTCTTTTAACATCATTTAACTTCTCAATAAAATAGGCAATAGGCTTACCTTCTTGACTCAAAATAGCTCCTATGGCAACACCACTAGCATCACAATCTACCTAAAAGACCTTATTGAAATCTAGAAGTGAGAAAATAGGTTCCTCTATAAATTTCTTCTTTAACATATCAAAACTTTTGGCTTCTCATGTAGTCCACTTAAACTCTTTTCTATCCCCTCTCATTGCTTCAGTTAGAGGTGCACAAATACTACTAAAGCTCTTAATAATCTTTCTATAAAAACTTAATAGACCATGAAATGATCTTACCTCTATAACAATCCTCGGGGTAGGCCATTCAGTGATAGCTCTCACCTTCTCTGGATCCATTTTAAGACACTCTGCTAAGAAAAATCCTAGATACACCAAATCCCTTTTTACAAAACTATATTTCTTCAAATTAATCAACAAATTGTCCACCCTTGCTTCTCAAAAACTTTTCGGACATGCATAAGGTGCTACTCCAATGTCTTACTAAAAATTAGAATATCATCTAAATAAACAATAACAAATTTTCCTAAATATTCTTTTAATACCTCATTCATAGGACACATAAATGTGCTTGATGCATTGGTTAGCCCAAAAGGCATGAATAACCACTTGTACAAGAACTCCTTGGTTTTAAAGGCTATCTTCCATTCATCTCCTTCTCTAATACAGATTTGGTGATATCTACTCTTCAATTCTATCTTCATGAAGTACTTAGGTCCACTCAAAGAATCCGTAATGGCATCCATCCTCGGCAAGGGGAATCTATACTTGATGGTGATCTTGTTGGTGGCTCTAGAATCTGTACACATCTTCCATTCCCCATCCTTCTTTGGTGCTAGTACTGCAAGTACTACACATGGAATTAAACTCTCTCGAATCAATCCCTTCCACAACAACTCTCGCACTTGTCTGTTCAACTCTTTGCTCTCTGTTGGAATCATATGATGATCTTCCTTATTCAGAAAACTAGCTCTAGGAATTAGGTCTATTTGATGACTAATATTTCTTTTGGGAGGCAAACCTTTCGGTACATTATCAGAAATAATAGCTTGAAACTCATTCAACAAATCTAAAACCTCTACAGGTACCTCAGTGGTATCTTCTTTATCAACTCTAGGGATCAATGCAAAACACATATGCTCATTCTTCATACCTTCTAGGAACGTTCTTCCATCAACCAAACAAATTATTACTGTAGACACTTAAAAATGACCTAGGCCTACAAGCTTCATTTTTACCACTTTCGTCCTAGCATAATTGAGACATTTAATTATGTCCTTGGTCCACATTCGACTATTAATTAAATAATTCATAATTATTTAATTAATTCATGTCTCTTGCATTCTTAATGATTATTAAATAAATAAATCATATTTATTTATTCAATACGTCACTAAAGGTCTATTGTCCTCTTGCAATTAAATAAATTTATTAATTTATTTAAACACCTTCAATCGTTATTCATCCTGATTATTAAATAAATGAATTTCATTTATTTATTTGATATGTCACTAATTGTCACAATTAAATAAATTTATTAATTTATTTAATTATTTAGTCTTATCTTCTAAATTAAATAATTATCTTTAATTATTTAATTACTAATTTCACTTTTCTCTCATTTTAAATAAATGAAAATATTTAAAATGATTTCATTTTATTAACTCCCACTCTTTTTAGTAAATAATTTAAAAAAGATTATTTACTTGTCACACAAAATCATCATTTTGAATTAATTAAATTCAAAAAGATATTATTCTTCCAAAAATCAAGTAATTTTTATTTAATTCTTGATTTTTCCAAATATGATCTTCAGTTCAATCAGGCAGTCCTTATCTTCTTGATTTTCGAATATCTTTTATTTCTTCTAATTAATTATCTCATTTATTCTCCACCGTTGATGTGATTTTCTCAAATTGCATCTTGGCCTCTCATTTAAGGATTTCTCCCTAACCCTAATTAGGGATTATCCTACAGAATCTTGACCATTGATTCTAGGGTATTTGTCATCTTCTCATCCTGGGCACACATTCAAAATTGCAATTTCTATAAAATAGAAATTTTGTTCTTATTTCAGACCTCATACTCATTCTGTCAACTTAGGCTACTATTATTGTCATTTGCAGTCATTGTCATTTTCAGTCTATTCTGAAGTCATTTTTTTATAAATCCTTCAACATTTGCATAGGGCTTTGGCATTATTATAGGTTGCTCAATTTGAAATCTGAGGGCCTCATTGACTTGCTGCAAACTAGAAGGTGCTATGAAGGTGAAGCATGGAAGGAAAGGAAGGTATAATCGTTCTTTGTTTTGATTTTCCATTGTTCTTGATAGCCTCTTTGGATTTTTGATGTTTATTATCTAATAAGCTAACTCATCTAATTTTCCATTGAATACATTGGTGAACCCGACATATTTGGACAAATAAAAAACCATTTTTGGAGTTGGTTTCTTTTTGTTGCAGGTTTTGTTTGCTTTTTGTTGCAGGTTTGGCATCATTGTGGATAAAGCCCTAGTTTCGAAAGAAATGACCATAACTTTCAAACGGTTGTGTATTTTCTCACAAAAAAAAAATTGCAGCTTGGGGACAACATCACGCACTTTCATTCCAAAAATCAGATTTTTTGGATCTGTTTTTCATTTTTTTATAATTTTTTTTCTGTTTTTAATAAAAAATTAATTTTGAGAGAAAATAATCTAATTTTTCTGATATGTTTACATTTCTGGAAAACTCTCTAAATTTTAATAGGGGTCTATTCTTTATATTTTAAATTTGGATGTGCAATTATTAGTCAAAAAATAGATCTTTTAAAATCTGGGTTTAAAAAAGAATTTCTTAGATCTCACTCACAATTGTAGATCTGCTCACAAATTTTTTTTTGAAGATTTGGGATGATATCAGATGACTCCAATAAAAAAATTAGAATTTTTTGATCTGTTTTGTATTTTTTATAAAAATTTTATGATTTTTCATAAAAAAATAATTTCAGGTGCAAAACAGCAATTTTTTCTGATTTATTTACATTAATTCATTGTTTGCAGGTTTGAATGTCAAAGATGGAATAAGAAAACAATGTGCTTGTCTTTTTATAGATTAGCAAACATTTCATTTTGGGGTACATAAAAAGAACTTTCATGTTTGCTTTGCTTGATTGTGTTTGCAAAATGGTAGGTGAGTATGCTCTCACTTGGTGAAAACCTGGTGATCAGAAAACCAGACCCATTTTTATCTATTATTACCTTGACTTAGTAATCAGAGTATCCTCTCCTTGTGCACTTTCGAGTGATCCTGGGTGTAAGAGAAACATTTACTAACTCTAGAAATTGGGCCTGCCTGGGGATTTCATCACCCCAACGCGACTCAAACCAGCAACAGAGCTAAAGCCAAGCTACCCCCGACCGGTATATAAATGTGAATCTTAAGGGAAAACCTAAGATTACGTGTGCGGATGTGTCATACAGACAAAGTTGTACTCCCTTAAACCCTATTGAGCTTAACCTCTTCAAGCTGGAGTGCCACCTTAATGGTGATTAATCTCTTGCCCCATGTATGGCCACACGAACGAGGGTCCCGAACTAAAAACTCTTGTGTAGTAAGCCCAAATCCTTCTATTTTCTAGTCCAACACTGGTTGGTGTGAAGCCTTCCACATCTACGCAATCTTTAGTAGAGGAGATCAATCTGCCATGGGAGTTTCATGGGGGTTGGAAACTTGGTTGGCCTGAGAAGAGAGTGCATTGTAAGAGGGAGCCTATGCAGCCAAGCTTCTGAACTCACCTGCTACTGATATGCGGATGGGGAAACCCATGTGGAGTCTAGCAAATATTGTCATGGCCTAACCTAGGATCGTGCTTGTCTCTTATGTGTTTGTACATTTTTTGGAAAATATCGTGCTTTCCAAGTGTCTTCTGGTTACTAAAACAACACAAAACAACACTAGAACACCTCAACACAAAAGGTCACACTGTCAACACCTTAGTTTTTCAAACAAAAACTCAGAAAATCAATTTACAACCATCTTGCGATGCATTTGCAAACCGCATTCGAGTTCCAAAACATCGCATCTGCCTATGTTAAACTACAATTATAGTCTGGAACGCCGCATTTGAAACTGAACCGCATTCGTGACTTGGAAACACGCATCTACCAGACAAAATTTAAAACTCTGTCACAAACCAAAAACTGAATGAAGATATCTTCAGTCTATTCCAAACACTGTCCTCAGCAAGTCTCTCTCAAAAACTATCCTAAAATTGCTCAAAGGTTGCACTATTTTTCCATCATCCTGCATTTGCACCTTTAGGTATAGATTTTTATTTTTTTTGTCATTTCAGACCTTAGGTGTCATAGTCATAGTGTTTTGACATTAGTTTGACCATAGGCTGTCATCTTCCATACCTTGGTTTAGGTTAACCTTGTCATACTTTGCAAAATATTTACTTTCAAAATTCGATTACCCTTGGACTGTGTCATCATTCTCTTAGTCATTGTCCTTTTGGTGAATTTTTTCCAACTCATTAGTCTAGTTCGGAAAATTCACTTGTCTTTTGTCATCCTTGTCACTTTCAAGTCCATTGGTATTTTCCAATTAGAAAGAAATGATTGCGCTTAGAGTGCTTAAGAACTTCCTTTTGCCAAGTCATATTAGTCCTAGTTTGCATCTTGCATACTCTATTTTGAAAATACAAAACTACTTGTCATCTTAAGTCTTGCATTGGTAATCTTTGAGTCAACATTGTCATTTTAGGTCATCATCACTTTCTTGCATTATCATCCCTTATTCTAAAAAGACAAAAAACATAGTTTAGTGTCTCACTTGCATCATCCTCATTGTCATTTGAGCAATTTTTGTTGATGGTACAAACTAGACTACAAAGGAAGAAACAAGAAATGGAAAAATTTGGGTAGAATTCAAACAACATAGACCCCAACAACTGGAGTTTTGATGACCCTTTTGGCCATACAAATGTCCCAACATCCTTGAACATGTCAGCGTCTTTTCAAAATCCACTTTTTGAACAGTTTATACAAAGAGACCCAAGCGGACAAATCATAGCTGAAGATTTGAGTGGCGCAACCCAAAACCTTGATATAGCATCATTCTTAGAAGACCTAGTCTTAAACGATTCTGATAGATACTTGGCTATGCTCTTAAATAGAGGCGCAAGATTACCTAATGATTTTGATATTGATACCATACGCCATCCTTCTCATAACAATGCAACACAACATATGACACCCCAACAAGACATGAGTAACACCTCCGACAACAACATAGGTGCTGCCACACAAGGTGTCTCTAATACCATTAATGGGGCATCTAGTAGTACAACAAGTCAAAACACCTCCACGTCAACTACTATGACATTTGTTGGAGGATCATTTACACAATCCATTCCCACAATGACTACCACACCTTCACAAATGATAGGAGCCACTTTCACACAGTCCATACCTACGATGTCCACATCATCATCCCACATGACGGGAACCACCTTGGAATCTACATCAATAGGCACCACAACCTCAAATCCTATGTTTGGTATTTCATCCACAACAATAGGGGCATCCTCATCACACGCCTATGGGGGAACATCATTCAATCCTTTTAACAGAAACACACATCATGTTTTTATTCAAGGACAAGGTACCCAAATGACACAACAAATGAATACCTTGGGACATCAAATGAATCAAGGATTCAACATACCTCAGATTCAAACAAACACAGTTGGGTCACATATCCTAACATACTCGTAACAAATTCACACCCAAAACATGTCACATGATCCCATGCTGCATACCATACTATCAGAACTGAGTGAACTTCGAAAATGGAAAGAAAATACGTGAACAGCCGACAAAAAGACACAAATGTCATATGATTTATGTCCATATCCATTTGACATGACATTATCTATGCCACCATTTCCTCATGGCTATGTGGCCCCAAACTTTAACAAATACAAAGGCAAAACAAATCCAATCGATCATATCAGAGAATTTGTCACAAGTTGTGCAGACATTGCTCACGAGCACACATATCTAATGCAATTATTTCCTAAAAGCCTTACAGGCTGAGCTCTAGAATGGTTCTATACCTTACAACCTAGAATCCAGTCATGGAGAGAACTTGCTGGCAAGTTTGTCAAAAATTACACATACAATATTTGCACAAACACCTCCATCACCACTTTATGTCAACTCACACAAGAGGATTCAGATGAAACCTTTATACCATTCTTTCAAAAATGGAGAGGCCTAGCAAGTCGCTGCAACATCGATATACCTGAAAAAGAAAAAGTCGACATGTTTGTACAAACACTTTTAGGTCCATTAAGGAATGGTTTGCAGGTCCATTGTTGCACAACTTTTGTAGACCTTATTGAACATGGCGTCCAAGTCGAACAAGCCCTAATTGCAAAGGGAAAATTAAAATATGGTCCCAAAAACACAAATCCAAATTTTCCTCCAGCTGACAAGAATAAATTATGGGCCAAAAATAAACATGTCACTAATGATGGAGTAGTTGATGCCAAAGTTGTTAATACCATGAGTCCCATTATCACCTTGAAAGGGACACAACCTCAAAATACACAACCAATGACACAAACTTATGTTGCTAGTGTTGTCCAAGCAACTCAAAACAATGACTATCAAAACAATCAAGGACAACGACAACCTAGACAAATAAGACAATTTCCTAGAGGACATACATACACCCCTTTGGGTGAACCTATTGAAGAAGTCCTTAAGAAATGTATTTAGACTAGGGTCATTACACTTCAAGCCCCTAGGCCATATGACCCCGCACAGTTTAAACTAGCATGGTTTGATGACAAGGTATTCTGTGACTACCATCAGGCAAAGGGACATAAAACCTTGCCTTGCAGACAATTGAAAAATTTGATACAAGATCTTATTGAACAACAAGTCATTGAGGTTGGTGGACCACAATTCCCTTCCAATGCAGATCATACAATACACAAAAACCCATTGCAAGATCATGGTTCTGGAAATCCCTCCATGTCAAATGCCAATAACAACAATAATAGAGCCAATAATGTCTGTATTGCATATAACTATTCCAGTGGACCCATCATAAACAACATTCAAACAACTGATGAAGAAGTCTACACTGTCACCATCAGAAAAGACCTTGAATGCAATGTCACTACTCGCAGTGGCAAAGTTACTATAGCTAGCCTTGATGCACCTAAGCAACCTAAGGTAAGAATCGCTAGCCCATCCACCTCTCAGCCACCATCTCATCCCCAACCCAAGCAGTCCCAACCAAAGGCACATTTTAATCTTATTGACCAATTGGGAAAAACACCGGCACAAATTTTGATTCTTGAGTTGTTGCGTATTTCCCCCACTCATAAAGCTATACTAGACAAGACATTACAAGAGTCTTTTGTCCCATAGGACATTGATGTCAACCAGTTCGAGGCCATGGTGGGATATCTCATGACTTCTCAACATGTCACCTTTTTCGAACAAGATTATTCATCACCCAAATCCACTCATAATGACGCCCTCCATATTGAGGTTCTGATCCATATACACAAAGTCAGACAAGTTTTAGTAGATGGTGGAGCAGAACTGAACATATGTTCCCTAAAATTGGTCAAGGCTTTAGGGTTTTCTAATGCATGCATAGATGCTACATGGAATATTGTGATTAAAGCATATGATGATGAAGAACGCTCTTCTTCGGGCGCAATTCCCTTCCATTGAAAATTGGACCTCTTATTGTTGACACAACTTGTCATGTCCTAGATCTGGATCTCCCATATAACATTTTACTTGGTCAACCTTGGATCCATGCTCTCAAAGTTGTCCCTTCCACATATCACCAATGCTTGAAATTTCCCTTTGAAGGCACAGAAATTACAATACATGGAGACCCTGATCCATTCTCTTATTGTACCAACCTACAGGGTATTTCCAACCGTCAAGTCCCTATCAATCAGGAAGCTTCCACGTCCTCATCTTCAAAATACATTGACCCTTCAACACTTATCAAGCATTCCAATTCATCATCCATTCCATCCACTTCCACTTCTCCACTCATCACAACCACACTCGTAACATCCTCTGCATCATTTACCACCCCAAGCGTCGACCCAAAGTTTCAGATCTAGGACCAAGGCTATGGAGAATACAAGTTGAATCCAGCATATTACATAACTAAGATGCCCAAGTCTCCTCCAATTTATGGAAAACCTTGTTTCAGAGTACAGGAAAAAGAGACTTTCAGAGTCCCTCCAAATACAATCTTCACAAAATGGGGTGAATTGAGTCAAGAGGACATAGATGACATAGAATCCTAGATTTATAAGGAGCCACAAGAAATGACTCCCTTGCCACTAGCAATATATGGAAAAGGATATTCAATACTCAAAGCAAAAGGTTATGATGGAAAAAGCGGTCTCAGCAAGGATAAAAATAGAATATGTGAGCCATTAATAGTCTCACTAAGACCAAAGTATCTTGGGTTAGGGTTAGGTTCACGTGAATCCGGCGATCCTAGTACTAATGTGCATCCTTCTGAGTTAGTTTATGCTTCAGACTGTGTTGAGACAACTGAGGATTCCTCCTTTGAAACTGACTCTCATGAATGGGAATTTCGCTCTGAACGATCCCTAAGTGACTGTGGTCTTGATGAATTATTCCTTGAACCTGGTGAGCCTTCATTTGTTGAGCGATTCTCACAAATGTTTAAAATTGACCCAATAATGTGTATTATTACACCCAAGTTTCCCATCCATCCTACACTCAACATGCCTTCCCAATCATCCCCATCGACCGACTGTCAAATGGATTCACCTAAATTACCATTGGTCAATACTGATCATGCCCATGATTATACACCATTTGACCCCTACTTTGATGGTGAAAACAAAACAAGCGAGGGGGAATATTGGATAGAATCTAACATAGACCCAGATGATGATAATTTCATCTTTAATATTACTGAATCCATTTGTATGTTGTCCATGTCATCCCCTGAATTTGCACCTGCTGATGATGGAATATCCCTAGTCTATCCTGACCTAATTGACTAGAACCAACAAGGCCCACCAATAATGGATACTTTTCAGAATGATGAGGCCATAGTAGAATTTCTAGGGTTACGAGAAGGCATTCCAAGTGGGGACCATAAGGTTGGATTTTCCATTGATTTGGATTGTGCTGCATACTTTGGGGAGACTGCGCCATCCTCTAGTCGCAAAAATAAAATGAAAAATAAAGCAAAAAATGACATGTCTTTAGATGAAAACCGAAAGGCACCTTCTGATGGTAAAATAGTAAAAATAAAGGATGCATCCAAAGGTGAAAACCTCTTTGAGGTGCCTAAGGATAGAGGATTGGACTTTCTCCCCGTTGATAGAGAAAAATTTTCAATGCTTATTGAAGACACCACAGAAGTCAATATAGCAACTACAAAAGATCCTAAAATGGTGCTCTTTGCACCATCACTAACAAAAGATGAAAAGCCTGAGTTTCAACAGTTTTTCTCAAAACATAAAATCAACTTTGCATGGTCCTATGCAGACATGTCAGGCTTAGATCCTAAATTAGTCTTACATCACTGGCCATTACTATCGGATGCCAAACCATTTAAGCAAAAGTTAAGAAAGATGCATCCGCAAGTAGCTCTACTGCTCAAAGCTAAACTCAAACAGTTATTAGACGTAGGATATGTCAGATCAATTGATTATGCAGAGTGGATATCCAATCTGGTTCCTGTTACCAAACCTAGTGGACAAATTCGAGTATACACGGACTTTCAAGACCTCAATAAGGCTTGTCCTAAGGATGATTCCCCGCTACCTAACATTGACATCATTGTGGATCTAACAGTTGGATACGAGATGCTATCCCTCATGGATGGTTTCTCTGGATACAATCAGATACGTATTGCCCTTGAGGATCAACACAAGACTGCCTTTACATGTCCTTGGGGAACATATTGTTGGACTATAATTCCATTTGGTCTTAAGAACATAGGCGCCACATACCAATGAGAAATGACAACAATATTTCATGATATGATGCACACAATAATGGAAGACTATGTGGATGATCTTCTAGTAAAATCATTGACACGAAAGGATGATCTATTAGTGCTAGACAAAATTTTCAAGCGGTTAGAAAAGTACAAGGTTCGATTGAATCCCAAAAAGTGTGTCTTTGGGGTAACCTTAGGCAAGTTGTTAGGGTACATAGTTTCACGTAGAGGCATTGAAGTTGATCCCGCCAAGGTTAGAGCTATACTGGATATGCCTCCCCCTAAGGACATAAGCGATCTAAGAACACTGTAGGGTAGACTTTAGTCTATTGGACAATTTATTGCTCAACTGGCAGATAAGTGTCAACCATTTCAATATCTTCTACGCAAGGGCATACCTTTTGTGTGGACTGATAAATGTCAGGGGGAATTTGACCAAATCAAACAATATCTATTGTCACCTATGATTCTCATGGCTCCTATACAAGGCAAACCATTGATCCTATACATCTCTATCACTACTTCAGCACTAGAGGCATTGCTAGCCCAAAATGATCATGAAGAAAAGGAAAGAGCTATATATTACATCAGTAGAACATTGGTGGGATATGAGATCAATTATATAGCCATCGAGCGAGCTTACCTGGTAGTAGTATTTTCAGCACAAAAGTTGAGACATTATATGTTAAATCAGAAGACCCAACTTGTGGCCAAAATTGATCCATTGAAATACCTTTTGAGTCGGGCAGCATTAACTGGGTGCTTAGCAAAATGGGTCATGGTGCTTAGCGAATATGACATCTAGTATGTTGAAAGGAAGGCCATTAAGGGACAGGTGATAGTAGACCAGCTAGTAGAGGCACCGATACCTGATAATCATCCGCTTGTTACAAATTTTCTAGATGAAGCCATATTTCACATAGCACCTAAGCAACCTTGGCAATTGTACTTTGACGAGTCCCATACAAATCATGGTTCAGGGGCTGGAATTTTATTCATCACACCACAAGGGGATTCTATACCAAAGTCATTTTGAATAGCATTTCCATGCATGAATAATATGGCAAAATATGAGGCACTTCTTATAGGACTCAGAATGGTTGTAAAGTGGAAAATCAGAAACCTACAGGTCTTTGGGGATTCTCAACTGGTAATAAACCAAGTCAATGATGACTATGACACAAAAGATGAAAAACTAATGCCTTATAAAAGGATGGTCACCAGCCTTCGGACATATTTTCCCATGATATCTTTTGAATTGCTTCCCAGAGCATGAAATAAGGCTGCTGATGCTATGGCAACAATCGGGTCTTTGTTGGACATCCCTTCAAATGTCCCACAGTTTGAGTTTCTAGTTGAGCAATTATTGGTCCCATCATATGTTATACCTGAAATGGAAATGGTCTGTGAGCTTGTTGGTTCCAGTTCTCCCTGGTATAAGGACATTTATGACTATCTCCAAGCACAAACCCTTCCACCTGACCTGTCAAGTAATCAACGAAAGTCCTTCATTCGTAGAGTTGCGCATTATACCATCATCAGCAACACCCTTTACCATCGTAGCTTTGAAAATACCCTTCTCCATTGTCTTGACACTTCTGAAGTAAAAATGACCTTAGAGGAGGTACATCAGGGTATATGTGGGTCCCATTCAAGTGGCCCGACCTTAGCTAAGAAGATCATGAGACTTGGCTATTATTGGCCAACTTTAGAAAAAGATGCATTAGAATTTCCCAGAAAGTGTCACCAATGTCAAATACATAGTGATTTAATTCACGTGCCAGCATAGGAATTAAGATCGATCACCTCTCCTTGGCCTTTCACACAATGGGGACTCGACCTTGTGGGCAAGATTCATCCTACATCCTCCAATGGCCATAAGTTCATTATCACTGCCACTGAGTACTTTACTAAGTGGATAGAGGCCATCCTACTCACATACATTACCGGTAAACAGATCTCCAAATTCATTCTCAATTACATCATTTTTCGGTATGGCATTCCGCAATCCATCATTACAGATAACGGTCATCCATTTAAAAATCAAGATGTATGTGAACTATGCCATCACTTTCACATCACTCATCACTTCTCCACACCTTACTACCCACAGGGAAATGGTCAAGCTGAGGCATCTAATAAAACTATTATCAAGCTTCTTAAAAAGACAGTCAATGATGCTAGCCATGACTGGCATATACAACTTAATCTAGCTTTGTGGGACAATCATCAGCACCCCCACTGGCGCCACCCCATTTGCCCTTGTCTTTGGAGCTGAAGCCATCTTACCCATAGAGGTTGAGATACCATCTCTGCGAGTCTCCATGAAAGGTCTTTTCAGTGAAGAAGATTACAGACAGTCAAGATTACATGAGTTAGAAATGCTAGATGAGCACAGACATAATGCACTAAATCACCTACATTATTAAAATTGACTTTGCAGAAACTATAACAAAAGGGTGATGACCAGAAAATTTGACATTGGCAACCTAGTGCTCATGCAAAATCCCAAAAATCAAGCAGACAGAGAAAAAAAAGGAAAATTTAAGCCTAATTGGCTGGGTCCTTACGTCATCACATCGTCATTTGGTTCAGGTGCATATTAATTGACAATTCCTGATGGTGAACAGTTGACTGAACTAATCAATAGTCTACATTTGCATAAATTCTATGCATAGCATCAGAAAAGCCTGGCCCACAACCATTGAAAAATACAAAAAATCGTCACCTTGATGAAAACTTGGCAAACGGGTGTCATGGTGACAAAAAAGAATAATAATAATAAAACAACAAAAATAAAGAGAAATAATTCATCCAATAGTGAAAACCTGGTAAACAGGCGCTTTGGATAAGTACCATGGTGAAAACCTGGCAAACAGGTGCCATGAGTATTCGGTCATTGCTTTGCCATCTACTGTCATTTTATCTGCTTTTGTCCCCAATACATGATCCACCTTTCGACACGAGTCATATGCTTCACCCCACCATTGTGACATTTCCACCCTAGCTGACAAAGGGGTTGACATCAAGTCTTGTATATTGGCCACCATTCGTGCAGATCATATCTTTTTTTGTTCCATTTCACCTGGCTTTTCCACAACTTGACTACGGGAAAATTTTACCATGAGACTGCAATGGGTATTGAACATGATCCTCACAATCATAAACAGTCCTGAAAAAAGACAAAAACATCATAAAATGTCTTGAAGAAAAACCTAAAAATCATAAAACATCTTGAAGAAAACACAAAAACATCCAAATCAATGTCAAAATCCTAAAAAGAAAATCAAAGTCAGTCATATCAGTTAGTCCATGTCATTGTCAAACTGCGTTGTCTCTGCACACTTGCTACGTAGGCAAGACTCACATTTGAGTCCCCGAGACATTAGGTCAGTCCATTTAGGTTTGTCGGAATAAAATAATGATTCAAACTTCTATCCTTTGGACAAAGTCATTGGTCGTGTCGAACTACGAGGTCTTTGAGTGTATGATGTAGGCAAGGCCATCTGTCGATGAGCCCCCGAGGCCGCACTAGGTTAGTCCATTAGGGTTCATGACACTACACTAGCACACACGTCAAAATATCTTCAAGGCAAAGCGAATCACTCCCAAAGGGGTAAACTCCTAAATGTAAATCATGACAATCAATTATGTCAATGTGACAGTCTCATCAACAGGTCAATCATATCATCATGACAATATCGGCATATAGTCAAACACAAGTCAAACTCGGTCAAAGCAAGTCAAATCGTCATAACCCGTCAAACTATCAAATCTCGGTTAACCTTCAGATGTGTCCTTTTGAAAGATAACCTTTGTCATTCATGCCTTAGGATGTGTCCTTCCTAGGCATCGTCACTGTCATTCAACATTTTGAGGGATCCTCTCGACATCTAAGGATCACTCCTGTCGACATCAGTATTTTTCAGATGTGTCCTTCTGAAGAACCAACTGTGTCGTGTATGCTTCAGGATGTGTCCTTCCTAGGCATTTTCATCATCACCATCACATGACATTTGGAGATCAATTCTCTTGGTATTAATTTTATTCAGGATGTGTCCTTCCTAAATTTGGAAAATTTGGACATTTATTGTCTACGCATCGTCAATGCTATAACACTAGGACATATCATCATCATTAAACCTGACATCTTGACATCGAAACAATGGATATCCAGACGCACTTGGCAAACACTTGACAATTGTATTTTGGTCTTTTATCATGTTATTAGTTTTTTAGCGAGATCCCACTAAGCAGGATTTAAAGAAGTAGTGACGTATCATGACAATTGACACACATGACTATTAGTTTCTCAGCGAGGTCCTGATTCGAGGATTTAGAAAAACAACGATGTATCATGATAAGGGATTTATTTTGTATTTCAACAAATCATGCTGCCAATTTCTCAAGGATGTCCTGGAAACAGGATTTAGAGAAGTAACGACATTTCATGATTGGTCCTTGTCTTTTTCTGCTTGTGGTTGACTATGACAAAAAGACTGGGGCAGTCATGCTCTTAGTATGAGTCATGATCATCCTTGTCTGTGACTGTTTGTCTTATGTAATGGTACGACCTTGCACACCTTGATCTATGTCGTATCATGGTGTTTGTTGGCCATTACAATAGTTTTCCCAATGATGATTAAGAGCAATAAATATTAAAGTCCTATGGCAATGTTTTGAAGGATTTGGTCTAGGAACTAACATGCACCTTCTTTAGTCTTGTCATCTTCTCTCACTCATCTCATATAGGCATTGCAACCATATCATTATCCATATCTTTTGCACTAACATTTTTTTGTCTCTTCATATTCTAGTCTTCTCATCCATTTCGAGAGCACACCCATGTTCTTGGAACCCGTTTGTCCTCTCAAGGGGGCATACCGCTACCCTCCTTGTCATTCTTCCTCATCTTATTTTGCACTAAGGCATTTTTTTGACTTATTTTCTTTGTCACAATGCAACAAGCGACATTATGACAAAGAGGGGAAAAATGTAGACACTTAAAAATGACCTAGGCCTACAAGCTTCATTTTTACCACTTTCGTCCTAGCATAATTGAGACATTTAATTATGTCCTTGGTCCACATTCGACTATTAATTAAATAATTCATAATTATTTAATTAATTCATGTCTCTTGCATTCTTCATGATTATTAAATAAATAAATCATATTTATTTATTCAATACGTCACTAAAGGTCTATTGTCCTCTTGCAATTAAATAAATTTATTAATTTATTTAATTATTCAGTCTTATCTTCTAAATTAAATAATTATCTTCAATTATTTAATTACTAATTTCACTTTTCTCTCATTTTAAATAAATGAAAATATTTAAAATGATTTCATTTTATTAACTCCCACTCTTTTTAGTAAATAATCTGAAAAAGATTATTTACTTGTCACACAAAATCATCATTTTGAATTATTTAAATTCAAAAAGATATTATTCTTCCAAAAATCAAGTAATTTTTATTTAATTCTTGATTTTTCCAAATATGATCTTCAGTTCAATCAGGCAGTCCTTATCTTCTTGATTTTCGAATATCTTTTATTTCTTCTAATTAATTATCTCATTTATTCTCCACCATTGATGTGATTTTCTCAAATTGCATCTTGGCCTCTCATTTAAGGATTTCTCCCTAACCCTAATTAGGGATTATCCTACAGAATCTTGACCATTGATTCTAGGGTATTTGTCATCTTCTCATCCTGGCCACACATTCAAAATTGCAATTTCTATAAAATAGCAATTTTTTTCTTATTTCGGACCTCATACTCATTCTGTCAACTTAGGCTACTATTATTGTCATTTGCAGTCATTGTCATTTTCAGTCTATTGTAAAGTCATTTTTTTATAAATCCTTCAACATTTGCATAGGGCATTGGCATTATTATAGGTTGCTCAATCTGAAATCTGAGGGCCTCATTGACTTGCTGCAAACTAGAAGGTGCTATGAAGGTGAAGCATGGAAGGAAAGGAAGGTATAATCGTTCTTTGTTTTGATTTTCCATTGTTCTTGATAGCCTCTTTGGATTTTTGATGTTTATTATCTAATGAGCTAACTCATCTAATTTTCCATTGAATACAATTACATTACTACATACCTTTTCCTCTGCCTCTTTCAAGGGATTCAACTTATGATGAACTCCATCCTTTGTCAAAGAATAGGTGTTGGCATGTCCATCATGTACTACTCTTTGATCAAACTTCCACAATCTACCTAACAAAATATGACAAACATCCATAGGCATAATATCACACAATACCTCATCATGGTAATTTCCAATCTTGAACTTTATCAAACATTGTTCATTTACCAAGGCTTTAAGTTCCTTCTGCAACCAAGCAATCTAGTATGGGTTTGGATGCCTTCTTCTCTCCAACTACAACTTACTAACCATTTCTTCTAAAACAAGGTTATCAGTACTACCTCCATCAATAAGGACATTACAAACTTTACCTTCACACTTACATCTGGTATGAAAAAAAATATTCCTTTGATTTGGCTCCTTCTCCTCATTTAGCAAGGCCCTTCTAGTAAGAACAACCTCTCCTCT
The DNA here is from genome assembly GCA_007258455.2 of Sequoia sempervirens. NCBI lineage: Eukaryota > Viridiplantae > Streptophyta > Pinopsida > Cupressales > Cupressaceae > Sequoia > Sequoia sempervirens. The sequence continues at coordinate 720,993,533 of VDFB02270651.1, forward strand.
TTCTGTATTCTCAGAATGTGAAGACTCAACATCTTCATCAATATGTGCAACTCGTGCATTACCCTCAGGTATTCTATTTATCCTTCCTTGATGTTGAGGACACTCATAGGCTTTATGTCCTTCTTCTCCACAATAGAAACAAGTTCCATGGAAGCCTCCTCTTCCTAGTCCTCGTCCAAATCTTCCCCTTCCTCTTTGGTCTCCATTATTCTTATCATGAGGATGGTAGGTGTTATCTCCTTTCTGGTTTTGGATTGTACTAGAGCCTTCACTTTTCTTTTGATCTTCATTTCAACCTCCATATGATTGTCCACCAGTCTTTCCTCCATGTCCTCCACCTCATTGTTTGCTCTCAAACTTCTTGTTCAGTCATTCTTCAACCTTTAGATAAAACTAATAAGCATCCTCAAAGGTGGTCATTCTCACCAGTTCCAATTCTTCATGTATGCTTGGCTTCAACCTATTAATATAATGAGCAACTTTCTCTTTACTCGCCTCAGAATGTCTTGTCTGAATTAAGACCTTGTGAAATTCCTCTATGTATTCTTTCACCATCCTTGTCCCTTGCCTCAAGCTCTGTATCTTCTTGAGCAGTTCCAATTCGTAATCGACTAGAATAAATTGTTTCTTCAATTTTGACACCATTTCATCCCATATGGAAATTTTATCTTTCCCTTGTCTTCCTCTTTCTAATTGGACCTCTTTCCACCATATACTAGCATGACCTTTCAATTTTTTCTTTGTAAACCTCACTTTGTGAGGATCTTCAATCTCCTCAAACTTGAAAAATTCCTCCATGTCATTGATCCAATCAATCAATTCTTTAGGATTTATATTTCCACTAAAATTTGAAACCTCCATTTTAGGTCTCTTCCCAATGCCTGAGATCGCTCACAATAATCTTCTTTCTCTAGGATCCATTGGATCTTTCTCTTCCTCTTCCATTTCCTCTTTTGTTTCATCTTCACTCTCATCTCTATATTGTTGCACATCTCTTCTTTGAACCTCTTGTTGCAAGGTTTCTAATTTCCTTCTAAGGGCTCTAATTTCATATCTATGTGGATCTCTTCCTCCAGCAGCTCAGCCTCTACCTCTGCCATACTGGGCAAGTATTGGAGGCATCTTGAACTCAACCCAACCTCACAGGTCTTGTTGCAGCTGCCTCATGTTTGGTGCTCTATTACAAGCTCAGGAACTCCTGCTTTGATACCACTTGATGAGGGCCAAACCACCCAAAACCAATATAAATCACAACAATAGATATAACACAAAAGATGCGAGATAGAAAAATGAATCACTTTCAATTATTTTTATAAAATGAAATTACATATTCAAAGCTTACATGTTATAGCCTCATGGGCTTGATTCATTACAACAAAATCAACTCTGAAAATAAAATCTACTATTCAAAGCCACAATCTGCACTATCAGGGCCACCTTCTACAACCCCCACTTGACCCTTTTTTATTTTCCCTAATAACTGCTCTAGAATGTTCTAGAATGTTCAAATTTCCCCTTTTTTTTTGGCATCAAAATTCTCGCCATTCGATTTCTCGCCTAGCAAGATTTTTTTTATGAAATTCACTTTTTAGAGGACCAACTTTGTGGGGCCATAAATTTTGATCTAGGTGTCTGTTTTTCTATTATTGCATATCATTGGAAATCTCTCGATGAGCTCTACAATGTATGAACCCACCATGGGTTGATACGGCCACTATTTGAGCTATTTTTGGGCCTCTAATGTTTTTATCTGAATTTGAAGCTATATTGGAGAATCTTCTTGAGATGGAAACTTTAATTTCTCCCAAATCGTGTTGGGTTTTGAGGTGATTCTTTCACGATCAAAAATTTTTTCAGCTCTGCTCCATGAGGTAAATTTTCACGTCCATATGATCTTGTTTAGGCTGACTTACTAAAAATAGTAAGTGCTAATTTTTTGCTATTTTTGACACCTAATAGTCTTATACCTCTTAAGTGCCATCATGGGGCTCAAAACAACTAAAGAAAATAAAGAAAATAATTTTTGGGGTGATGCAATATTTCCCTACACCACTGGATGCTCCTGCATGAGACAAATTATTTTTTCTTTAATATTTTCATAATTTTTGTTTTTTAATTTTTTTAATTTTTTTGAATGATTGCCAATTATTATGGACTGCCTAGTGTTGTTTATGCAAATACCACTATCATAGTGTGTCAATAATGTCCTACCTTAAGGAGTTACTTCGCCAAAGTAGTAGCACTCATATACAACCCATGAATGTTATTTTGATCCTCTTTGATACCAAAGTTGGCCTTATCTAAATGTGAACATCATGATAGAGTGCCATTAGAGTCATTAAGGTAAAGTGTTGCTTCCAAGACATGATGAATGTGGGATTTAAGAATTTTTTTTTTTAGGTGAGATATTGGAGTTTGGTGAGGGATGTGAGACATGGATGAATTACTTATAATTCTGGATGTAGGATTTTTTATTCTCCAAAATTTGGATGGTGGGTGATGGATGGCGAATGTGATATTTTGAGTATGTTTGGGACTAGCATTTTCAGACACCTTGTGTGTTGGTATTGATGTTTTCTTTGATAGAGGTCAAAACTTTCAATAGTTTGAAGGCCTTTTTTCATGTGGCTCAATAGTTTTATTAACTATTGGATTTTTATTTCAATGTTCATTGGATACTTTGCATGATTCAATCTTCTTTAAGATCCATTTTGACTGTATGTGTGCACTTTGAGTTTTACATTTTTTACCTTCAATGGATTGACTTTGATTTTTTTCTTTGTAAGGATTTTTCTTTTATTGGTCCCAATTAGTGAATGGAAGAATAAGGGAATAATGGTTCATTGTATAGATGGGTGGAGTTTCAGTAGCAACTTTATGATAAGGACTATTCATAACACCTATTTCAATGTTTGTATTAGATGCAATTGCTCCCAGTATTGTAGAGGTTTTACTAGGGTTCTTAGATTTATCGATTGATGAATAACCAAGTCCTTCTTATTTAGGATTATCAAAAACCTGTACTGGTTCTAGAATACCCTATTCATGTAGGCCTAATCCTTTTTCTTTATATTGCATTCTTTGATAGATCTTGTTTGCAATAAGATATTTTTTCTTCTAATAGAAAGATGCTAACTCCTCTTTATGTTCTTGGAATAATTTATGGTTTTCATATTCTCATCACTAAGAAGGAAATCCTTAACAAAATTGAGTGGTCCAATTTGATAAAATACTATTACTTCATCGATATGTGGGATAGCTACTCGATCAATATCATTGGCCCAATTTTGTGAAATATTGGATTTTGATGGTTCTTTAAAAGATGTTGGTGCTTCAAAGTTGATGTAAAACCTTCTTCATGGTCATCTTCTAAAGTTCCACCATAAATTATTATGAATTTGGCTATAGCTTGATCATTTGTAAGGTCCAGAAATCTCACTTACTAAAAATAACCTTCGATAAGCAAATCAATACCCAAAATAATTAAACAATATAAGATGATTATTAAATGGTTCTAAAATGAAATAATTAAATAACTTCATCATTATTTTCAAATGTAATTACATACATTAATGATTCATTATGTATATTAACACAAGGTCATGCCTTATAAAATTTAGCCATGTAGGCTTATATAAAGATAATGCAATAGCAATACATATAAAATTCAAATGTTGTAATGAAAATTAAGGAAAGAGAAATATCATAAATGCATCCACAAAAGAACTATAACATAGTGATTTTCATGAGTGGAAAACCCTCATAGGGATGAAAAACCACTCAAAAAATTCCTCACTGGCTAGAGAATCTCACTGATTACAAGATGCCTCTCTGGTGATGATCATACTATCTCACTGACATGACCATTTAAAAATTCATTACACATCTATGAGTATTAAAGTAATCAATTAAATAGGATGACTATGTTTCTCTCCATAACATTTATCTCCTTAATTCTATCACATTTCATATCCTAAGATCTGTAAGAATTGGAATCTTTAACATATTAAACATGTTAGATAATAATCCCATTGTTTTGCATATAGTTTATGAGATATTCATTTCAGAATTCTGAATTACAAATTCAAAAGATACGTCTCTATAAAGAATTGAACAAGAAATAGTGACAAGTCACTATTTATACAATAAACAATAATAGATGTAATGCTACCACTTGTCATTAAACAAAACCATCAAATAAACACTTTCAACTGTTCTCATAACTGCCTATTTGAGTCACTATTGTGACTATCTTTTATCACCTTTTAATCTACATTTTAACTCATAAATGGATGACACAACAAATACAAAACATCCCTTATAGTAAATGATTGCATACATAACCCCAAATCATAGGAAATCATTTAAGAAGGCCATTATAATACATGATCAACAAATTAAATAAAGAAGGTATAGCTCATGTATGTATGCGAGTACATATATAAGCTAGAGAATATATGAGTAAATGTTCTTATAAAATCAATAGCTCAATTTACATTGCAAGAAATATTTTAAAAATGAATAGCCATTAGTATAATGCAGTATATAAAAGGCCTTAAACATACTATGGTTCAATAGAAACAATATATATAAATGTACATAAATTGTACTTAACGTCTATACTTCTAATTTATGGCTAATCTGTATTGTATTATGCCAAGAAAGATTTTAATCAATGGTCAAATTTTTGTATTAATTATTTATTGTTGATGGGATTCAAAGAAAGAATCTAATTGACCAAATTAGAGTGCATTAAATTCCTTAAAGATACAATCTTATTTTACACTGAATACTAGCAATGCTAAAAGAATAAATCCTAAAAACAAATTAGGCTTATACTATTGTAGACATGTAAATTATCTTGATTGACATACTTGATTCTGACTTACTAACACCAGTTCTTCTTTAATCATCCTCTTTACTAATTATTTAATTAAATAATCCTTATTTTATTAAATTCATCGAATTCCTCTTTTAATTAAATAAATCAATCTTTATTTAATTAAATCTCATTTCTCCTTTTTTGATTAAATAAATTAACTTTATTTGATTAAATCATCATATTTCCTCTTTTAATTAAATAAATCAATCTTTATTTAATTAAATCATATTTCCCTTTTAATTGAATAAACCAACTTTTATTTAATTAAATCATCATATTCTCCTCTTTAATTAAATAAATCAATTTTATTTAATTAAGTCATTAATCAATCTTAAAGTCGTCGCTTTAATTAAATAAATTAATTTTATTTAATTAAAGTTCTAAAGTTGTCCATTTAATTAAATAAATCAAATTTATTTAATTAAATCACTAATATTCATTATTCCTCTCATTTTGATTTATTTAAATCCTAAAATCTAAGTCAAAAGTCAAAATTAGCTAATCCCCACCTAAATTAATCAAATCATGATTAATCCTAACACTAATCACTTAAATCCTCTAGATTTTACAACTTGCACATGAAAATCCATTTAATTGATTTATTAAATCATCTATTTTCATTCAAAAAGGCATCAAAGATGGAATATTCCTCAATTTTGAAATCTCCCCCCAAAGGGACTTGTCCATCTGACAAGGCATTTAAGGCTTCTTACATGTCTTTTTCTTGAGCCAAGTGACATTTAATTCATCTTTCATCTCTCTCCAACATGTCACTTCTCCAATTTTTGAATTTCCACCTAATAGCATTAATGTGCACATTCATACAAATGTGCTCCATCTCTATCCACTAACATGTTGACAAGTGACATTGTGCTATTGGTTGGTCTTTTATCCCACATTCATCCATTTTGCTTATTCCTCCAACCTTCTCTCTTATAAATAGAGAGCTTCTCTATTTGTTTGAGCATCCACAATCCATGCAAGATTATTATACTCAATTTCATCCACAAGTTTAGGCATTTGAATCCAATCTAGCATAGTTTTCATCATGCATAGTTAGGTTCTTGTTATTTTGTTCATCACACATCCATGAAAGAGCTTATCAAGGGTTGGGAAAGGGCTACTTTCCACATCAAAGTAGCACCAATCCACTATGGAATAGGTATGCACCATGCTTTTTAGACTCTCAATTAATTTATTTTGTTTGCATTATGAAGCATGTTGGAATATTTCATAGGAGCACTATTGTATTTTCATAGTTTGAAATAACCCATGCTAACATGTATTGAAGTTTAAGCTATTTTGCAGATTTTGGTGCTTACATCAGGTGCTAGAAGGAGGGAAACTTGCTTATTTCTATTGTTTCTCACCAATAAATTGTGTTGTTTTTCATAGCTAATTTAAGTATTATGGTTTGTCTACATAGTCTCCATAAAGTAAATTGTTTGTGTTAAGCTTTGTCTCTAGTCTTTTCTTCCTCTTTTGTGAGCTATTAGAATCCATCTATTTATGTTAGAGGAATATGAGTGTTTGTATAGAGCTTTATCTCTATCGTCAAGCTTTATCTCTACTATCGAGCTTTATTCCAAAGTAGAGGTTTATGTTATGTTAAAAGGAATAAATTCCTAGTGTCGAGCTTTATTTCTGCTAGTGTTTGTGTAGGGATCACACAAAAGAGAATGGAACTCAAAATTATTAATTGCACACATCTGAGGGTATTCAAATATTGATGTTTAATCTAATATGTTATATGAAATTCTGATTTATGATGCATGTGCCTTCTTGTTTAAATAGTTAGTTCCTTCAATTGGTTTAATGTGGGGTTTGTATTATTCATTTCTTTTTAACATGCAGTTGTAATAAAGTCTTGTACGAAAGGACAAAGGCCCACTATGGTGACCTCAAATTCTCTATCAAAATATTTTTTCTGGTTAATTGCATAACACATAGTTCTTATCAGATATTGTGTTTAATTTGGCTTTCTGACATACTACAAATATATAGGATATTTGTCCTCTACATAGAAAGTTTTTAATAAACCCCTTTATGTTAAGGTAAAGTCAAATTGTCATTGATTGAGCTACTTTCCATGTTGCTAGATAATTATGAAGGAAGTCAATTGTTTCTCTCTGTGAAGTCTATTTTTTAAAAGTGAGCCAAATTCCATCATTAAATATTGTTGTTTTATCTAAATAGCACTGTATTTTCATTATCCATGGCTTTGTTTTCTCATCAATAGATAGTATAGCTGATTTGTTTCGAAGTAGTAAAAGAACATCATTCCCTCATTCACCATCAATCAAATATGTCTTTGCATATTTTCTTAGAAGCATTCTGTCAAAAAATTCACATCTTCCATTTTGGCATAGGCAAAGAAGATGTTGGTCATAGGTTATGGAATTTGTCTTTACGTCTGCCAATTGCTTAGTCCACGTGCCTTGTCTATACTATCCCACATTTTGATGTCCACTATCTCACTGCATTGTATGAGCATCTTGTTGCTCCTTTCAAATATCTAGATGCAAAAGGTTTAATTTTGTTTTCAATGCGTAAAGTACACAAAAGTGACCTATTCTTATGTGATTAAAATAGAATAACCTTGTTAGTGGTGTGTATATTTGTTTTATGTTTTCAATATTGAACCACTAGTATGAAAAGGAAATCATCATGCATCATCGATCTAATGAAATTATCAATGGTTTTAGCATAATAGGTTTTGGCGTGTGTGAACATTTATTCTTCTTCTTGTTTCTGTTTAGGAATTTTTTTTTGCTTTCCATGTCTGTTGCTGAATGCATATGAATATGGAGTTTTAAAATCAGTTAAAGCTTTGTATCTTGGTTCTTTCTTTCAGTACCAGAATTAGTAATTCATGTGATGGGTGATTCGCATGAGATCTAACATTATGATAGTTAATGCATTTATGACAATTGCATTCCACAATCATTTGCGTAATTAGAGCAGGTTACAATGAATAAAGCAGATTCATGCTTTTTAATAATAAAATTTGTGGACAGTGAATCTTTCCTGAGATAGGATTTGTTTGGATTTATATACAATAGTGAATCAATCCATACAATAGATATGAATAGAGAGTCTTCAATTCTTAAGCTTATTACCTTGTTTTTAATGCTTCAGGTCGTTGATCGAAGTAACTCCATGCATATCTGATCACTATTTGTAGAATCAATTAATGCATTTGGAAAGTCTTTGTTGGAGATCAATTAGTGCATATCACTCTTTGCATAGTCAATTAATTACTCTTTGCAGAGTTAATTAATGTATATATAGCTATCGGCCGGTACTAAATATTTGAATATTGATGGGAACTTCCAACATGGAATTGCATAGAGTATGAATTTTTTTTTAACATTATAACTATTATTTTTTTTACAAAAATTTGCATGACAAATGTATTTTTTTATGAAAATTCTAATAGAATGTTAATGTATTTTTTCTTTAAGGTTGTGTCTATGAAATGTTGATGCAACACTTTTGAGGACTTCACTTTTGGACTGGCAACATTATTTTTCTAAATCAATATTTCATGTGGTGTATTTTTTACCTCAAACATACTTGTGATTTTAAAGAAAATCTGATTTTTTGTTTCTACTTTGCATGATAGGTTGGCATCAGGAAACAACGATGGTTTTTCTCTCACATTGGAATAAAAGAACACAAATAGATTGGAGTTAAAGAATTGAGCATTGAACTTGAAATTGCTAAAGCATTTTTAAATGCTTAGGGCTTCCATTTTCTACTTTTTTTTTCTATTTTAGGCCAACTCACTTCCTTTTGGGGTTTAAAATTAACCATTGATTTGATCTTTTCAAGTTGGTTAAAACTGAACCTTAGAAACTTACTAGATTTTGATTTGGTCTAAAATTGAACAAACAACTTTCACACTTCATATTGGTGCTTTAAAAAGAACTCACTATTGCTTTTGAAATCTAAAATGAACTTGTGTATTTTGTGTTTTGTAATCTTTTTTACAAAGTAATACCATTAAAATGTGTATGCACTTCTCTCGCTCTTCACAGCGATCTTGAGAATCAAAATTATTTTGGTAACATTAAGTTGTATAAAATATTTCCTCCACACTTCAATTTGAATTCTTAAAATTTAACAAAACCTTGCTAGTGTGAGTGGAGTATATTGCATGTGTTCTCTCTTTGTTCATGCAAACAAAGATCAATCAAACTACGAATGTTGTTGCTCACTTTTGTTTACGCTTAGAGGGGTCTACCTAATAGATACATCTGAAAGGAGAACTCAAAAGCGACTCCAACCGATTTTTCACTCGGGTAGGTATATAAAAGGATAAGACTAAATAATCAAGTCCAATGGTATGTAGGCCTTAGTCGTACAAAGTCTTTCTGAATGGGGTGCTACCTTAAAAATTATAAGATCCCCTAGTAGGATTGATCAAAGCCTTTAGTGGCTTGTTGGATTCTCACAAGGTGCCATGTCCCCGATCACCCTAACTAAGAACCAATTTGTTTAGAAACCCAAATCATTATCTATTTGCTGGTCCAAGAACGGTTGTTTTGAAGCCGCCCACATTTTTGTGGTTCTTGGTAGAGATGATAAGTATTCCATGGGATTTTCATGGGTACTAAAGCTTGGATGACCCATACAAGTGAGTGCTATGGAGGGGAGATAGTGTGGTCAAGCTTTTAATCATCCACCAAGAATAATTGTAGGTAGATTTATCCAAGTGGGGATTCAACAAATATTGTCTCTTGACTATCCATAGTGTTGTGCATTTTCTTGGAATCAAAACACTTTGCTTGGATCTTTAACATTGGAAACAAAACATTCAACAATGATCATCAAAATCAAACCCTTTAGAGGAAGCAAATACCTTTGAAAAAATCCTAGTGCTATTGATTTTCCTAGGGATTTTATCCTTAGAGGCTTCTAAGCATTTGAATTTATATCTCAATTTTCTCTCACTAAAGTCAACATTAGGGAACTATTGCCTTAATTTCCTTGATTTCCACATAATGAAATTTGTGGGATGAGAAGAAATTGGGACATTAGACATTTAGTTTGGAAACCTAATCAAGAATTGTTTGTGGTAAAAAGAAATCATTAAGCAAAGATAAGAAAAAGTTGGACCCCGCACATGTTCTCTTCCAAATGATTTCTTAAAAGATCAAAATTCGAAAACCAAATTCCAAAGGTCTTAGTCAAAAATCTCGCAAGAAATGTTTGCCTATGCTTTACGAATTTAGAGAAACGTTGACCTTCAAATTTTACAAATGTGAATCATGGAACAATCCAAATTTGTATTCATTTTACTATTGTCAAAATCCAAGTCTCTTTCAAAGGTTTGAGTATCTCACATAGGGAGTATTAGCATGTTCTTCAACACCTAGGTCTAGTAAACAAAAATATTTCTAAGTCTCATAGGATAAAAAAAAAACTCTCATCCATCTTCAAACATCAAAATAAAAAAACCACCTCACAAACAACTCTTGGAAATCTTGAAAAAATACTTCATACTAAGCCTTGGGAAAATCCTCTTGAAATCAAAATCAAAATCATCTTGTTTTACTAGGTGTGTGTAGATGAATCCTTCTTTACACACTTAGTTAAATAATAATCTTGTGGACAAGTTTACTCTAGGACAACATCCAAAATCTTAGAGTTTATGAGTTCATTATCCAAATCCAATCCAATCAAAATCAAATCAAATCAAATTCCAAAATCAAATCAAACATCAAAACCAAAGTCCTAAAGTTTAGTATCCCTTTCAAGGTTTCCTAAGAGTTCCAATCATTCACAATCATCCATCTCTCATTATCTCATCACAATTATTTTGATCCTTAATATCGTAGACTTTCTTTTTTTGTATCTAAAGTCAAGATCAATCCAAGGAATTAAGAGGTTCATCTCCCACATTCTTGAAAATTGATCCTCATTTTATGGTCCAAACTAGATCACAACACAAGAAGAACATGGAAACAAACAAAGAAACATCCACTTCGAGTGACTTGAGTCAAACCACACCCGAAATGAATCACATTGTTTCTAGCAATCACATGCTCAATCTTCCTCCAATTCCACAAGATCATCAAGAGGAAGGTGGCCAAGTGGAGGAAATCACCAAAAATGTTCTAGGAATGACTCAAGATGAGATTAATGAAATGTTCCAAAATTCCAAGACTCACAAAATTGTCAATGCCATGATGAAACTTAATCTCTCACAATACATGCTAGAATTGGCCAAAGAAGGGGCTAAACTCTCCTCTAATTTTGATGTAAGCACTATTGTGGAAAATCCTCTTGGGAATATGTCGTTGATATCATCCACACCTCCATTCCAAAGCATCACTCAAACCATCCCAAAAATCACATCATCCATTGCTCCAAATCAACCAATTATTAACAAGGGGAGCTCATTGCTTCATGTATTACAAACACACCCCCTTGTGAACAACCAAGAATTGGATGCAAATACCATATTGGGTCAATCCATCCCATTGAATCGGCTACACCCATACATTCCATTCACCTTTCATGACCCCAATGACCCATGCTCTTTTCACACAACACTCACATATCCTCTTAACACACAAACCTCTCTCCCCATGATTTCACAAGGAGAAGGTGGATTATTTGGACACAAGGGAATATTTGACTTATCATCATCATTTCCCCAAGGGAACATACCACCCATCTTACCACCATTTCCACCTCTGCCATTAACATCCACACCACTCCTTAGTTTAGGGCTACACCCTTTACCAAACCTCAATCAACAGAATCAAAACAACCCCCCAACCATAAATCAAAACATCACACCAAATCCTCTGATCATGCCATCAATATCGCAACAATAGGTGGCAACCATCCAATTAACACAAGAAATCACAACACCATCCATAAATGTGGTCTCTCAAGGACCAAACATATCAGTTACACTATCTACCACACAAATCCCCATCGTCAATACAACACCCCTCATCACAACAACAAACACCATTCTAAATCTGCCACCACCACCATCAAGACCAATTGTGGCCAACCAATATAGCAACATGTTGCAAGCAACTCAACAAGCCTATCAAAATGCACTTCAATAGTTCCAATCTCAACAAGCACAAAAAATGCAAGTTGCATAGTAAGTTGCTCAACAAGTGCAAGCAACTCAAGCTGCACAACAAGTGCAACAAGCACAACAAACACAACAAGCTACCCAAGCTCAAGCTTTGTTGCAACAACAACAAGATGCCAAAGCTTCCCAAGCTATGTAAGTAGCTCAAGTTGCACAAGCTGCACAAATTGCACAAGCAGCCCAACAAGCACAAGCTCAAGCTCAATCCCAATATCAAGCTCAACAAGCACAAGCACAAGTTCAATACTATGCACAATTGTAAGCAACTCAACAAAAATCATATCAACAAGCCCTACAATAGTGCCAAGCACATCAAGAAGCAGCCCAATTACTAGCCCAACAACAAGCATTGTTGGCATAGCAGTAGCAAGACCAACAACAAGTGTTGTTGGCACAACAACAATAAGGCCAAGAACAAGCGTTGTTGGCACAACAACAAATGTAAGAAAAGCAACAGGCATTGATCACATAGAAGAGCTTGCAATAAACTCCCACCAACATACCCAACACTCCACCCATCACTTGAACCCCTCAACCACTTCAAAATGCGTTCACTCCACCTCCCAATCCACAAAACAACATGATGACACAAATCAAGTTGCTCTTGCAACAAGTGGTGCTAGATCTCCAATCTGGGAAAACAACAAAAATACTAAGCAATTTGTGCCCCTATCCATTCGACAAGAGCCTTGCAATAGTACCATTCACAAAGGGGTTTGAAATCTCTAAATTTGACAAATATCGTGGGATGGGAAGCCCTAAAGATCACATTAGGTAATTCTAGGTACATTACATGGAGGTCACATATGATGATACATATCTGATGTGGCTATTCCCTCAAAGTTTGGCTGGCCCTACCATGGAATGGTTCCCTCACCTTCCTCCTGGAATCAAAAAGTTCCAAGATATTGTAGATGCATTCATAAAGAACTCTGCATTCAACATTGGCATGTATGTTAGTCTAGAGGAACTATCTATTCCCAAACAAGCTAAGGGGGAATCATTAGCTTCCTTCTTGCAATGATGGTGATCCAAGGCCAACAAAAGAAAATGGACCATGCCATAGGAACAAAAAATTTGCACCATAATTGTCAATATCAGGAAAACATTGTCATTTCATCTTAAGATGCAAAGTATCACCACATACGACCATTTGATCCCCAAGATGCTCAACATCAAATGAGCCCTTATTGCATAAGGGGGGATGTCCACATATCCAAAACATCAAGACAATCACCCATCCACCAGCTATAATGAAAAACCTTGCATGTGGGAAAAGAACAGGAATGCCACAAATGATGGTGTGGTGGATGCCAAGGTCATAATCAATGCTAAAAAATAAAACACGCAAACATACCAACAACTGCAAAACAATAATCAAAACAATACCCAAGATAATGTGGTATCACAACAAACACCCAACAATCAAGTCAACAATTTGAATAATCAAGGGGGACCACCTTCACAGAACAAATATCCCCCAAGTGAAAGTACACAGCCCTTGGGGAACCAATTGAATTGGTCATGAAGAAACTAATAAATGAGAATCTCATTAAAATTCCCACTTATGAGAATTATCAAGAGCCCCAAGTAAAACCACCATGGTACAATGAAAATCACCTTTGCGATTTTCATAAAATCAAGGGGCACACAACTGCCAGTTGCATGAGGTTGAAAAACCTGATCCAAGACCTCATTGAAGACAAGGTCATAAACATTGAACAACCAGCTAGAAATCAAGACCTTAAAATATACATGAATCCGATACTCGATCATAACAAATGAAACAACCATGGAAAGAACAAGTATTCCAATGTGAACCATGCATACGATCATGTTGTCATGTCCCTAGATGAATGGTTCATTGTTGTTAACATGAAGGGAGCCAAAGCTAATTGTGGAGTCACCACATGCAATGGAAAAGTTACCATTGTGGGATCATCCCAACCACCTAGAGCATCCACCTCAAATCCAAGATCTATTACTAATGGCTACAATGTCTTGGACCCATTGAAAAGAACCTCTACTCATATCTCCATCATGGAGTTGTTGAAGATATCACTTGCACATAGAAAAATCCTAGAGGAAGCATTAGATTCATCCACCATCTCTATGGATCTTGATGCTAACCAGTTTCAAGCTATGGTCAGACACATTACCACCTCAAGTTTCCTAATGTTTTCTGATCAAGATTTCCCCACCCAACCATCTCATAACCGTGTGCTCCATCTTGAAGTCTTGGTTCATAGAAACAAAATCAAAAGGGTCTTGGTGGAAGGGGGTGTTCTAAATAGCTATTCACTCAAACTAATAAAGAATCTAGGATTCTTAGAAGATACCATTAAAAAGGGTAAGGGCATCACAATCAGAGCATATGATGATCAGGAAAGAGTGTCTCAAGGCACTATTCAGCTCACTATTCAAGTAGGTCCAACCATTATGGAAACCACATGGTAAGTCCTTGACCTTGATCTTCCTTATAACATTCTCCTAGGGCATCCGTGGATCCATTGAATGCAAGTTATCACATCAACTTTCCATCAATGCATCAAATTCCCATATCAAAATCAAGAGGTCATGGTCCATGGTGATTCTGAGCCCTTTTCCTACTACAAGAACCTAGAAGCAAAATACTATAAAATCCCCCAAGTCCCAAAGAACGATGAAGGCCCCACAACTCCATATACAGACCCAGCTACATTAGCCTCCACTTCTGAGACAAAGACACTTGCCATTCCCAATATATCTAAAATCAAAGTCATTGTCCAAGACAATGGTTGTGGGGATTATAGAATGAAGAAAAGTGCTTTTGTAATAGGAGAGTTACCTCAATCTCCTAGGTCTCACAAGAAACCCTGACTAGCTGAAACATCATCCCAAACCTCCAAAGTGGACCCCTCTAGATTCAAGAGTTGGGGGGATCTAAGTCAAGAAATAGTAGATAAAAAAGACATATCCAGTCTCCTATATCAAGATGAAAGGCCTATGCCTGATCTTCTCATGGATGAGAGAAACAAAGGACTACAAATGATGCTTAGCATGGGTTACAATAAGAATAAGAAACTTGGGTAAAATGATAATGGCCTGTTAGAACCCATTGTCACTGAGAAGCGAATAAGAAATATTGGCCTCAGATGTACCCCTCCAAAGGTAACCATACTTGGAAAAGCAACCTCAGTTAGAAAATTCAAATCTCCCCCTCAGTTGTCAGTATCCATAGGTCTACCCTTAGACAATTATACCTTTGACATAAATGATGTGTGTAGTGATGAAGATCCTATAAAAAACTCACCTATGTTCTTTGAGGATTCCTGCCTACTCATGATTAGCACCCTGTATTTTGATTCAACCAATCAAACATATGAAATAAACTTAGTCTATCCCCAACTCATCAATTACAATCAACGAGGACCACCAATTTTGGACACATTCAAAAATGATGAGGTGCTCTCAAAATTTGTGGGATTGTGGGATACTATACCATATGGAGATCACAAGGGTGGGTTTGACATCATATTGGACATACATGCTTACTATAGGGAAGTGATTGAATTGTTCATTCACAAAAGTGAAAATCTAAGAATAATCTCTAGTTCTTTGAGTGAAAACCACACTGTGGCACTCTCTGATCCAAAAATAGTAAAAATAAAGGATGCATCCAATGGTGAAAACCTCTCTAAGGCACAAGAGGATGAAGGATTCAAACTTCCTCTTAGTGCAATTCATTGAGAAAAGTTAGAAATATTAGGAGAGAAGTGCAATCCAATCAACCTGGGAACAAAAGAAATGCCATGTATAACATTCTATGCAAAATCACTTCGCACATAAGAACAGGAACTCCTAGTTGCATTCTTAAAAGAAAGAAAGATAAAATTTGCATGGACCTATGCTAACATGATGGGACTTGATCTAGAGGTTATGGTTCATCACCTAGCTATATATCCCAAAGAAAAGCCAGTGAGACAAAAGTTAAGGAAGATGCATCCCCAGATAGCATTATTGGTCTAAATGGAGTTACAGAAGCTCCTAGATGCAAGGTTCATACGACCGATCAGTTATCTAGAGTGGGTCTCAAACCTTGTACCTATTTCAAAGCCCACAAGGGGCATCCACATCTGAAGACTTTAGAGACCTTAACAAAGCATATCCCAAGGATGAATTCCCACTTCCAAACATTGACATGATTGTGGACATGACAACAAGACATGAGATGTTATCATTGATGGACAGATTCTCAGGTTACAACCAAATCATGATAGTAAAGGATGACTAGCACAAAAATGACTTTCACTTGCCCATGGTGGACATATTGATGGAATATGATGCCATTTGGGCTAAAGAATGCGGGAGCTAGCTTTCAAAGGGCCATGAAACTAATCTTTCATGACATGATCCACAAAATTGTGGAAGATTATGTGGATGATATATTGGCTAAATTAAAGAAATGACAAGATCACATATCGGCTCTAAGCTCCATCTTTGATAGGCTAGAAAAGTACAAGGTCTGACTAAATCCAAAGAAGTGTGTCTTTGGGGTACAATCAGGAAAGCTCCTAGGGTACATTATATCCATGAGAGGAATTGAGGTAGACCCCACCAAAGTTAAGGTAATCCTTGAAATGGAGGCACCAAAAACATTGAAACAACTAAGTGGCCTACAAGGGGGACTCCAATCCATCTATTGATTCATAGTGTAACTAGCAGACAAGGCTATCCCATACTCACATCTACTCCACAAATGGATAGCATACAAATGAGATAAGAAATGTGATCAAGCCTTCAACAAAATCAAGGAGTGCTTACTCATGCTGCCAATCTTCATGTCACCAATTCTAGGCAAACCCTTGATCTTATATATATCAACAATGATGACATCTCTCGGTGCTCTCTTAGCACAACATGATGAAAATGGGAAAGAGAGATCTATCTATTATATCAATAGAACTATGGTGGGACATGAGTTGAATTACACATCCATTGAGAAAGATTTCCTATCAGATGTGTTTGCAGCAAAAAAAATCAGAAATTACATGCTAGCACATCAAATAAAATAAATCACAAAGATAAACCCCCTTAAGTACCTGCTTTCTAAAGAAACTCTTACAGGGAAAACAAATAAATGGCTCATGATCCTGATAGGGCATGACATTGAGTATGTGGAACACAAGGCTATCAAAGGACAAGCAATTGTAGACCAACTAGCGGAGGCCCTGATATACCCAAAGAACCCACTTGTATCAGAGTTCCCCGATGAATCAATCTTCAACCTAAGTGTAGTAGATCACTAGAAAATGAACTTTGATGGATCCTATACACAACATGGGCCAGGAGCTAGAATCTTCTTCATCACTCCATAAGGGGATTCCATACCCAAATCATACAAGCTATCATTTGCGTGCACAAATAACATTACAGAATATGAGGCTCTTGTCATAGGGTTGAGAATTGTTGTATAGTGGCAGATCATGGAACTCAAAGTCTATGGAGACTCACAACTCATAATCAACTTGGTATATGATGAGTATCAAACAAAGGATGAAAAGTTGACTCCTTATAGGAAATTGGTGGAAAGCCTCAAAGAGTTCTTCATAGATATCACATTTGAGCAACTACCAAGAGAAAACAACAAAGCAGAAGATTTTATGGAAATGATTAGGTCAATATTGGATATCCCACACAACATCCCAAAGTAATAATTCCTCATAGAGAAGCTTCTCGTACCAGCATTTGAGGTACCAAAGTCTAAGTTTGTGTGTGAAATCATTGGTCTTGGTGATCCTTGGTATCATGATATATACACTTACTTGAGAATAGGAGTCCTTCCTATAGATATAACCCTAAACCTCAAAAGATCCTTTGTCAAAAATTCATCCCATTTTTTCATCCTAGGAGATATCCTATATTGTAGGAGCATTGAAGGGACCCTTTTATGATTCCTAAATGGTGAGAAAGCTTTGACTACCTTCACCGAGGTGCATAACAAAATTTGTGGTTCACATTCGAGTGGTATGACCTTGGCTAAGAAACTATTGAGGACAGAGTACTATTGGCCTACAATGGAAAGGGAAGCTCATGATTATGTCTAAAGGTGTTTGCAGTGTCAGCAGCATGAGGATCTCATCCATGCACCGACTCAAGAGCTCCACCCAATTGTTACACCTTGTCCCTTTTCACAATGGGGGCTTGATATCATTGGAAAAATTACCCCCACCTCATCAAGTGGACATAAGTTCATCATCACCGCCACTGAGTATTTCATGAAGTGGGTGGAGTCCATTCCCATGACCTATATCATAGGAAAACATTTATCCAAGTTCATCCTAAACTATCTAATTTTTTGCTATATTGTCCCTCAAGCCATCATCTCAGATAACAGGACACCTTTCAAAAACCAAGATGTTTAATACCTATGCCAAAAGTTCAAAATATAACATTGATTTCCTACTCCATACTACCCTCAAGGAAATAGCCAAGTTGAGGCTACAAATAAAACCATCTTGAAAATCCTCAAGAAAATAGTCAATGAAACTGGTCATGATTGGCACCTACAGCTGAATCCTGCCCTATGGGCCTATTGAACAAGTATCCACACACCAATAGGTGCCACCCCTTTCTCTCTGGTCTACAAATTAGAAGCCATTCTCCCTATTGAGATCGAGCTCCCATCCCTAATAATATCATTCTAGAATCTCATCACGAATGAAGAATATTGGGTGTCAAGGTTAAACAAGCTAGAACTACTAGATGAGTGGCACATGGATGCCGTAAACTATTTGAAATTCTACTAGAACTATCTTAAGAAGAGTTACAACAAGAAGATCAAGAGTCATACCTCTAAGTAGGAGAGATTGTACTGAAGGAGAATCAAAAAAATGTTCCAAATCCAAATAGCAAGGGAAAGTTTGAACCCAATTGGTTGGGACCCTTCATCATCACAGCAAGCTACAAGTTAGGGAAATATCATGTATTAACACATGAAGGGGAACCTCTATAGGAGCCCATGAACAGATCCCATCTCAAAAGGTTTTATGCCTAAACTTATGGTGTATAAAACTAAAAATACAAAAAAAAAAAAGGATTAAAAATGGTAAAAAGAAAAATCATCCTCTAGTGAAAACCACTTCAGTGGCACTTTGGGAAAGTACCTTGGTGAAAACCTAGCAAACAGGTGCCTTGTGTGAATAAGCACTTTCCATCGACCAGGATCTCCTTGGCTTGTTCTGCATCATTCATCCCTCGCATTCCATATCTCCTTCCATATCACCCATCCACATCAACATCATAGCTTGATCTTGTGTTTGTATCATGATCCCTCATAGTACTACTCAACCCATCCTCAAGGTTAGTTTTTCCTACATTTATCGAAGTAGTATTTTGCATCACACTGGGGGCATGTTCTCATCATATTGGATTTGTGTATATTCTTGAAGTCTTCCAAAAATTAGAAAATCCAAAAACATCCAAAACATTCAAAATCTAAAACACAGGTCAAAAGGCAGTCAAAAATTCAAAAACACTGTCATCTTGTCGAACTATGGGTCTCTGAGCTCTGAACTTAGGCAAGGTTGATCTTTGATTATCCCCTGAGACACTTAGGTCAATTGAGTTTGTGTTAGTCGAACTACGTGGTCTCTGCGTGTATAACGTAGGCAAGGCTAATCTATTGATCAGCCCTTGAGGCCCCTATGATAGGTTTTTAGGTTAGTCTCTTGGTCAAAATCTCATAAAACACCAAAAAAATTGAAAATTTGAAAATCAAAACACTTGTAAAACATCTTGAAAATATCAAAAAATAGCCTCAAAAAATTTCAAAAATTTCAAAAACATCCAAATATTTGAAAAAATACATCCATCCCCATCTCCCTTTCACCCAAAATAAACATTCACTCATAATAAACAATCATTATCCTCAACCTTTGGTGAAATAGTCGGAAACAAGTCTAGTAGTTCAAAGGTGAAAACTTAAGTGGCAAGGTCTCAAGTCTAGATTAGTAAGTAAACAAGTTGGTCAACTCTTGGTACTAATAGTTCATCGTCCACTTTGTCTCAAATCATCTAATAACATCATTTCCTAGAATGCATCCTTCCTACAATGGACATCAACATTAAGCATCACCATAGTTTAGTATTAGCTAGAGGTATGAAGAACATTAGCTTGTTTGTTTTCTTGATCTTTGTCTTTTTCACTTATCTTATTGCGCTCATTCCAATGACCTCTCAATGATTTCGAAATGAAGGGATTCAAAGAGAAAGGAATGGGGCAATGATCATTATCTTTTTTTTGTTGTTCTTGTTGGATATTCTTGTGATATAACCTTGGTCATGCATGCTTTTTTTGGTTTGTAGGGAGGATGTTTTAGGTGTCTTGTTGACCACATAGGAAGGCTTTCCTTTCTATGTTTTGGTCTGAGATATTTGAAATATCTGAATGACATTTTAAATGAGGTTTCATATGTCAAGTGTGGACAAGAATACTCCCATCTGATTGTTGAGTCAAATTCCATCACACTAGGTGCAACATCATCCTAGTTCTTTATACCTTGATGCATCATGCCTATGTGTGTTATCAAACATAAGGTAAGTAGCCCTTTTAAAGTCCTAATTCCTGATAAGCATCATCATTTATCATCATCTCTAATAATGTAGGCTTGTTGGATCTTATTTCTTCTATCTTCTTTTTGTGCTAACATGGTACCATGATAGTTTATCAAAAGCATCACCAATGCATCCATCCTGCAACCACAAACCATCAACATGATGCATATCAATCATATCATAATAGGAAACACTGATAATTTCACATACATTGTATTTCCATCATAATATAGATTTGTTAGTCTAAGCATCTCATAAACCATACACTTGCATAAAACATCCATTGCATAATCGTATAGGTCCATTTCACATGCATTACATGATAATTTAAGTTGTTTAGGATAATATAGATTGGTTATTCTAAGCATCTTAAAACCATCTCATTTGCATCATCATCATAACCATCCATACATCCATCTAGAACCTCTTTGTCGTGACATCGACCCTCAAATGAAACTTTTTGCTCGATTCTCTCAAGGGGCCAATGAACTAGTATACTTCTTTCCGCTAGGGTATCCAAAAACATTTTTTTAAAATTGAATTTTGATCTCAGAAATTTTATTCTTTGAACCAATGCAGCAGGTAGATTGCTTCAAAGATGCGAAAAAATGTAGACACATAAATTATCTTGATTGATAACACATACTTGATTCCAACTTACTAACACTAGTTCTTCTTTATTTATCCTCTTTACTAATTATTTAATTAAATAATCCTTATTTTATTAAATTCATCAAATTCATCTTTTAATTAAATATATCAATTTTTATTTAGTTAAATCCCAATTCTCCTCTTTTGATTAAATAAATTAACTTTATTTGATTAAATCATCATATTTCCTCTTTTAATTAAATAAATCAATCTTTATTTAATTAAATCATATTTCCCCTTTTAATTTAATAAACCAATCTTTATTTAATTAAATCATCATATTCTCCTCTTTAATTAAATAAATCAATTATATATGATTAAGTCATTAATCAATCCTAAAGTCGTCTCTTTAATTAAATAAATCAATTTTATTTAATTAAACTTCTAAAGTTCTCCATTTAATTGAATAGATCAAATTTATTTAATTAAATCACTAATATTCATTATTGCTCTCATTTTGATTTATAGAAATCCTAAAATCTAAGTCAAAAGTCAAAATCAGCTAATCTCCACCTAAATTAATCAAATCATGATTAATCCTAACACTAATCACTCAAATCCTCTAGATTTTGCAACTTGCACATGAAAATCCATTTAATTGATTCATTAAATCATCTATTTTCATTCAAAAAGGCATCAAAGATGGAATATTCCTCAATTTTTAAATCTCCCCCCAAAGGGACTTGTCCATCCAACAAGGCATTTAAGGCCTCCTACATGTCCTTTTCTTGAGCCAAGTGGCATTTAATTCATCTTTCATCTCCCTCCAACATGTCACTTCTCCAATTTTTGAATTTCCACCTAATAGGACTAATGTGCACATTCATCCAAATATGCTCCACCTCTATCCACTCACATGTTGACAAGTGGCATTGTGCTATTGGTTGATCTTTTATCTCACATTCACCCATTTTTCTTATTCCTCCATCCTTCTCTCCTATAAATAGAGAGCTTCTCTATTTTTTTGAGCATCAATAATCCATGCAAGATTATTATACTCAATTTCATTCACAGGTTTAGGCATTTGAATCCAATTTAGCATAATTTTCATCATGCATAGTTACGTTCTTGTTATTTTTTTCATCGCACATCCATGAAAGAGCTTATCAAGGGTTGGGAAAGGGCTACTTTCCACATCAAAGTAGCACCAATCCACTATGGAATAGGTATGCACCATGCTTTTTATGCTCTCAATTAGTTTATTTTGTTATTTTGTTTGCATTATGAAGCATGTTGGAGTATTTCATAGGATCACTATTGTATTTGCATAGTTTGAACTAACCCATGCTAATGTGTGTTGAAGTTTAAGGTATTTTGTATATTTTGGTGCTTACAACTATAATAATGTGCATTTACTCAGTCATCCAGAGTATCAAAGGAACATGCTCATCAAAGCTAATCAGTAGGACTATATTTGGGCTTAAGATAAAGTTGTAGATTAACTTGCATTTAATTGAGTGAGGAAACACAAGGCACTAAATTTGCAATGTTAGAGATCTTGGTTTTATGGGTCACAGTCTCAAATGGTATCAATATGATATGCACAAAATGATAGGTTTAAGATTGTTTTCTAATGAAATTAGAAGGTGTAAGTCATATACCACAACCCTTCCCAGCATGAAAGAACATTGATTATGAGAGGGTTTAACACAAAATTAGACCCATTCCTATGATATGTTCTCAATTCTTTAAGATTGAGGCCAACGTGAGTCCAAAACTCTAGAGATTTGTACCATTTCCATCAATTTAAATACTGTCAACATTCTAGGCGAGATTATTAGTGATGCTAAAAGAAACAATTTGAGATTATTGGTTTTTCATGTTTTGGGCTGAATTTTTTTTTTCTTTCCATTCTAAAAAATAATGCAATACTACAATTTCAATTAATTATGAGTAAAATCTAAAATGAAATCGTTTGACTGGTGATTTAACAAGAGTAATACCCTTCACTATGAGTTCACCATGGATAGAATTCTATCATAAGAGAGGTATCAACAATGGTAGAAAATTTTGAAGGGATAAAATGAAGGCCACTTGGCTACTCTAGTTGGGACGACTCAGATGGATATGTAGATAACAAGAGAATAAAGTTTATCATACAAAATTATGAAAAATTTGATCAAAAACTATGCACAAGCCACCTATAAGGAAATCAGCATGGTCATTGGAGATGCATCTAGGGAGGATCAATATTTACCCAATGATTGAAGGCAACACTATGCTTGAAGATCAAATTAAATATAATATGAGTTATAAGCAAAAATCATGTTTCTGAGTAGATCGATTCAACTAATAAAGTCAAGGAATAGGTAAAATAAATGAGAAGGTGTAGGTATAAGCAATGGAAAATAAAAGGCTTGATCTTAGAGATCAATTCTAGATTGCCACAGGATAACTACAAATCATAGTTTTAAAAACATAAGAACTATTTTATCAAATCCAAAAGACTAAAATGATAGCAAGAATTTGCACATGGGATTGATGGAAAGCTAGGAAGCTTTCAAGAATAAAAAAATCGACAAAATTAAAGCTAGTTATGGAAATATAAGCCATCATCCTCTTTGTTTGGACCTTAGAAGACACTTGAAAAGTTTGGACAATCACAAAGAATGGAATCAAATGAAAATGCACAAAACCTAAATGCCAAGCATGCAGTAACCAATCATGATTTTGTTAATAATCAAAAAGAGATAAATGGCGTCAGGAATGCCACAATTTCAATATAGCACAATATTAAATCACAAACCAATACCAAATGAATCTAAACTATAGACACTGAAAAAATGTCCTAATGGATGTCATACACTTAAATCAGATTTATTAACATAATTTCCTCTTTAATCCATCCTCTTTTCGCTTAATTGATTTAATTAGTCTAACTAATTAATTAATTGCATCATTTTCATCTATTGGCCTAATTAATTAAATTGGGTTAACTCATCTCTTTTCGCACTAACACTTCATCTAATTAAATTAAATAAATCAAAACATTTAATTTAATCCCCTAATTCATATTATTTAATTGAATAACCCTAAGTTATTTAATTAAATATAATTTCACCCCTCACGTATTTATCAAATCATCGAATTTAATAAATATCAGTTAATTCCTCTAATCCCCTAATTGCATAAATTAAACCCTGTTTAATTAGCAATTAAACTAATTTTTCTCTAAGCAAAGGGAATATTCCCATGGAATATTCTTTATCCTTTTTGCACAATTAAAACTTTGTCTTAGTTTGTAAAGTACCTACTTTCCTCACCCAAAAGGAATATTCTTTCTCCTCCAATCAACTCACTTGGCTTCTTGAACAATCTAAACCTTCAACCTCTTTAGCAAGTTACATTTGATCTATGTGAGTAGGTCAAAAGTGTGTTTGTTTGAAGCAAGTGTGAGCTCTTGATTAACTTTCATCATGAATTATCATCTACTAATGAGAATCCATGATCCATGCCTCTCATCTCCTTCATCTTGAACTATTGATTAATATTTTTGATCTCAACCATCCATTCCTCATTTTCTCTCCTATAAATAGGTCATTATTTGGAGACAAACGGATCCATCTTTTTTAGAGAAAACTTATATTATTGAAACTCATACACCCATCTTTCAATTGCAAACTTATGTTGTTGAGATTTGAGTATTGGTGGCTCCATTATGCCTCAATTCTTCATGGATCAAGCATAAGTCAGCCCATACCAATATTTTTGCATCACATTCTGGTGCTAAATGTAGAGATAATGGATGCATGCACAACCCCTGAAGCTCTGGAATCTTCAATGAAGGACTTTAGCCATGAAAGATAATCAACCACATGAAGAAGTTTTGCAATAATGGAATGCAGAATAAAGATTCTATATTGATGAAAAAGATATATTACAAATGAGCAAGATGCCTGAATATATAGGCAAAAGGAAAACCTATCTAGACGATTTTTAAAAGAAGAGATAAGATCAAGAAGAGATCTTATCCTACAAACTAGGAAGGAAATATTATCCTATATCTTAAATGATTTATTACTAATAATGCAACCTAGGACTTAACTAATTTATGCAAGACCTAAGTTAACTTATGCTAGTGTAATAGTTAATTAATTAATTACACTAACACCCCCCCATAAGTGCAACTTAGGGAGGAAAATGCAATGATTGTGCAAGATGATGATGATGGGTCCTAGCTATGAGGCCATGTTAGGTACCCAATACATGAAGATGCAAAAAATCTCCCACAACCGGAGAAAAGGGGAAAACCCAGTGGGAAGAAAACCCCTCCCCTAAAAGGAGATAAAAGGAAGAAAAATGGAAGAGTGAAGTTTGGAGGACTCAACATTATCCCCCCAAGGACTACAACCATCACATATATACAAAATATCAAAAGATGTGGACTAGATAGCCCCCCCATAAAGGAGAGTAGTCCCCCCTAGAATGTCTTCAAGACCAGTGTGAAACTGAGCAGCCAAGTCAGATAGACCTAAAGAGAACCCATCCATGTACCACAAGTTTGAAGAAGTAAAGGTTGCCATCCCTACTGAAACAAAACTCAACTAAGAGGTGTCAAAGGAAGAAGATAGTGCCATGCAAAGAGCCAAGTCAATCCATTCGCCACAACCTTGAAGAGGAGGAGTTGATGATGTGCTTCCTACCCTTGAGTTTGGAGAGTCAGGAATAGGTTGAGCTCGATCCCAATGTTTGGTGAACTTGTATACCTTGGAATGATGATCAGCTTGACCATAGGCAACAAGGACATCAAACCTATCTCTGATGATAGCAAGATCAGAAGTGAACTCAATTTTCAATCCCTCCTGAGCAAGTTGATAAATAGACAACAAATTATAAGCAATCTAAGGAATGTAGACAACATCTTCCAATACCCTTCCATCAAGAGCAACATCATAGATACCAGCAGCATAGATAATATCTGCATTTGCTGTGAACATTCGATCAAAGGTGGTAGGCCGCAAAGTATCCCACAAAATATGTTGTTGGGAAGAAGTCGCTTGCCGAGAAGCACCAGAGTCAACTACCCATCCTTCTCTATTATCAACCAAGGTAGTTATCAAAGCATTTCCCTTTCCAAGATTGTCACCAGTAGCAATGCCAGCAATACTTGATGATGAATCTTCATGGGAGGGGCAATGAGGAGATTCGACTGTAGTTGATGGGAGAGAGATATTGTGATCTCTAATTATTTGTCGAAGCTCATGTATCTCTCTCTTGAAACAGGTATCCTCAATGTGACCAAGCCCATTGCAAAAGTTACACTAGGGCCTCTCCCTCTTTGGCTTGTCTTCCTTATGCTGAGATGATGACTCAGAAGAAGCTTTTAATTTTGATTTGCCCTTATGCATACCCTTTCCTTTTGATGGTCCTACCACTAATGCATGTGACTTTGTGGATGTATCAACCTGATTTATCTTGGAATGCTCTCTGGTTAGCCTTTCACAAAATGTTTCAAATGATGGCATGAAAAAGCTATCACCAAGACCATCCATGGTGGAATAGAAAGAGGTAGCAAAATAGGAAAAAGAACCTCTTAACTTAGATAAAATCATGAATATGCACTCTTTGTCAGACTTATCTTTACCACATCATGTAAGCTGAGTCCTTAAAGACTTGAACCTTAATAGGAAGTCTTCAATGGAAGGAAATTGATCAACAGCAAGTGAAGCAAGTTCAGCCTCCAATTGCAAAGCTTGAATATCACTAACAGAACCAAAAAGATCCTTGAGTTTGTCCCAAACCACCTTGGGAGTCTAGCACCCCTCAATATGGAAGAACAAAGAGGTAGAGACATGTAGAGCAATGAGCCCCATTGCCTCTTCACACTTGATTTGATGCTAGAATTTCTCATATTCTTGGTGATATTAGGTTGAGTCTCATTCAAGGTGGACCAAAGTCCCTTAGACCAAAGAAGTCTCTGCATACTAACCTTCCATGTATGATAGTTGTGAGGAGTAAGAATCTCAATACCTGTGTCAGCCATTTGAGAACAATAATCCAGAACAAATATTTCTAACAAAAAAAACTGAATGCAGATATCTGATGAACTACCAACTGAAGTGAAGCTTCTGAAACAAATTTAAAAGCTAGAAAGCACCTCTAAACCCAAAAATTAGGGTTTCCACTTCAACTAAGAATAAAAACTGATAGGAGTAGAATCTAGAAAAATAGAGCACACCATTGGAAAGTTGAGTAAAATACCTTTCCAATGATATATCGTTTGTGAATTTTTGATATGGTATGCAGAAGATATGGCCTCCAGAAGAAATTTGCTTGATTAAAGATGCTCTAGCTAACAAGGTGCAAAAAAAAGCACCTGGGGGTTGAAAAATTAGGGCCCTTGGTCTCTGATGTGACCACAGGCGGTGCTAGCAATTTTTTTAAAAGTCACCACTGAGCTGATGGCGTCGGAGTGGAGGGTCGGTGGTAGAAGGTGGTGGCTCATCGATGGCATGGCCGGGAGGATGCTTGGCTACGTGGAGCCCCTGGTTGGCGATAGAACCATGGCGGGGGCTAGGTTGTCGGGGATCGGAGACAGCAGTCAGCGGTTGGAGATTTTTCTAGAGACTTCGACGGTGAACGGTGATCGGATGGGAAATGGTCAGAGATGGGTGGTCATCGGTGGTGGGGCCAGATGACGACAGCGGTGATGCAGGGGGTCGGTCTGACAACCTTACGGTGGTCAGAGTATGTGGATGGGAATTTAAATATTGCAATATAAATTGCAATTTAAATTCAAAAAAAATGTCGTTAAAAAAACTGACGGTGGAAAAAATCTAACCCCAACTATATATTCGCTGAAAAATAAGGATGTCGACCACGAAATATAATTGCAGGTCGCTCTATCTATTTTGATTTTTGCCGATACTTTAGAAAAAATCTGCCAAAAATAGCCAAATAATTTTTTTGATTTTTCTAAAAAAAAAATTTCCTTGATCGAGGACTGAGAGAGATAATTTTTTCAGCAAATGTGTACGGATTGTACAAAAAAAATGCAAACTCAAAATATACCTTGAAGGCTCCGGGTTGAAACTACTCTGATTTTGACAAATGAACAGGCGATCTATGGGTTTTGATGCCTTCTGGATGCAATGGAGAGGTCGGAGAGAGCCTGATCTTCACCAAAAATCAGCTTGGCTCCTGGGTAGAACTAACTAGCCTACAACATAAAACTCCAAGCCTGCAAGAATCTTGCACTCCAACTTCCTAGATCAAGGGTTGATGTTTCAATGGACTCGCTCTGATACCATGTAGAGATAATGGATGCATGCACAGCCCCCGAAGCTCTGGAATCTTCAATGAAGGACTTTAGCCATGAAAGATAATCAACCACATGAAGAAGTGTTGCAACAATGGAATGCAGAATAAAGATTCTATATTGATGAAAAAGATATATTACAAATGAGAAAGATGCCTGAATATATAGGCAAAAGGAAAACCTATCTAGGTGATTTTTAAAAGAAGAGATAAGATCAAGAAGAGATCTTATCCTACAAACTAGGAAGGAAATATTATCCTATATCTTAAATTAT
The DNA here is from genome assembly GCA_007258455.2 of Sequoia sempervirens. Classification (NCBI taxonomy): domain Eukaryota; kingdom Viridiplantae; phylum Streptophyta; class Pinopsida; order Cupressales; family Cupressaceae; genus Sequoia; species Sequoia sempervirens. Next base: position 721,022,316 of record VDFB02270651.1, read on the forward strand.
TTATTACTAATAATGCAACCTAGCACTTAACTAATTTATGCAAGACCTAAGTTAACTTATGCTAGTGTAATAGTTAATTAATTAATTACACTAACACTAAATGAGGGGAAACCAATGATTTAACTATTTTTTAGATCGAATTCCATGTTCATGTTTTTTTGTAGGATGCACTGATGCTATTTGAATAGCGTCACCATATAACGACTCTTAGGCAATTTGAAGCAGTGACGCGTATTTAATTTTCCAATGCCAATTTAAATATAGTGATGCATATTTAATTTCAAGATATCATGAAATGAAAATTGCAATGCTCAAACTCACCAGAAAAATGCTTTTGAAATAAAAACAACAATGCCATCATTACCAGTGATGCCCATCAAAATTGTGACACAATCGTGCTCACTGGTCTTGCTACAGAGTAATGCTCATTTTCACTAGAGCAACGCCCACATCTTAAACTGCGATGCTATCATGTTCAACAATGCTCAACCAGGGTAAGAAAATTTATGTTTTTTTTTCAACATATGACTTAATTTCTTTAGCTTATCTAATCACTAATGAATTTATGACTGTGTTTTGGTTGTTAGACTAATAGGGTTTTGCAGGGTTTAAAGGCATGGAGAAAAAGTGAAGAAATTCTCTTCCATCTTAAAATTCTATAATTATAACAAGCATTCAACACTTTGGGGTAATTATAATCCAATTTCATGCTTTCTACTTTTATTTTTAGGAAATGCACTAGAGTTCAATTGGGTTTAAAATAAACATTCAAAGTTGGATAAAATTTAACCCTCATATCACATCTTTCAATTGGGCTTAAAATTGAACAAGGGAAACTCATCTTTTAATTGGTGCTTAAAACAAATTCATCATTGCTTTGAAAGGTTAAAATTGATAACTGTTTACTATGTTTTGTGATTTTCAATTTTGTTGGTAAATGCATATGTAATTCTCTTGCTCCATTTGACAATTTTGAGAAACATAAAAATTCTTGAACACTTTGCAAAATCACCCACATCTTTCAATTTGGGTTTAAAATTGAACAACCATGCTAGTGTGAGAAAAGGCATAGCATGTGTTCTCTCTTTGTTCATGCAAGAAAAGATGATTGAACTATGGATGTACTTACTCGCTATTGTTCACCTTTAGAGGGCCTGCCTTGGTGGGAAAATGTACTCACCCCAAGGGAATGACCCAAGCAGTAACGAGCATAAACCAAGCTCTTCCAAACTGCTATATAAATTTGTGGTTGTGATGAAAATCATAATCAATGGGAAGAAGTACATGGTAGCTCTCCCCCAATATCTTTATGATGTGTAAAGCCCATATTCTAAGGGTTGGGAGACCTCTCATAAGGATTTTATCATTGCACCACCTAAACAAGATTCACTTATTATGAACCTTTGTGTAGAAGCCAAAAATCCTTAATATTTGTTGATGTGAGGAATATTAGTTCTGAAGCCTCCCCACATTTGTACTATTCAATTGTAGAAATAGAAAAACTCCTTTTTATCTCCATATTTTAAGGATTTTGAGATTTGGTGGTCCCAAGAAGTGTGTGCCGTATAGGGGAGCCAGTGTCGCCAAATCTCTAACTATTTGCATTGTCTAGTGTTTGGAGAAATCCTAGTGGGGATTCAAAAAATATAGCCATTTCTATCATAGGGTTGTAATGATTGTGAATCAATTTAACACTTTGCTTGATTTCAAAATGATTCAAAAACATTCATTATCCAAATTTCAAACACTTTGGCTTCAATATGGACTTCTTGAGTTAGCCTTGATATTACTGCTTGTCCTAAGGATTTATCCTTAGCAGTTTATAAATATCTTGACATTAATATCAAACCCATATTTACCAAAGACAACATAGGAAATTATGGCTTTAACCTCATGATTTTCACAAAATGGACATTATGAAAGTTATGATTTTTTTGACATAAACATTTAGTTTGGAAACATAATCAAAGACAAGTGTTTTTGGTAAAATCAATTCATTTAAGCAAAGATAAATTGACAAATGAATCCCACATGACTATTTGGAGACGATTGCTCTTTTTGAACAACCTAATCTTCCAAGTACTATAATTCAGCCAAACTTTGAACTCATAAATGGTGAACAAACAGATCTCATTAGAAGTTTGAGAACCTTCACTTTTGAAAACGAGGAAACCAATGCACAGTGGAGAAATGTAGCAACCATTTTAGATGAAGAAGAGGAACACACCATTATTGAGGTTGGAAGGCTCCTCTTACCACCACCCGCCTAGCAATAAATATATTCCTTTCTTCCATAAAATTAAACTGTTTCCACATGATCTCACAAAAAAATAGGATTGTTAAGCCAAAGGATTCTTAAGCCAAAGTCTATAGGTCCTCATTTTAGACTTAGGAATCTCACTCTGAAAGCTCTTAAGAAACAACTCTGAGCACTTCACAAAAATAGAAATAAATTGGTAGAATTTTTTTATAGATGTGCTTCATGGTATAGTCCAAAATTGTATGCATTCTTTTGGAGTCAAAACACTGGTCTTTTTCATGATACTCAACTCCTCTAAATGATTCATCAAACAATCAACATCCATAGGGGGAAATCACTAACACTCCATTTCAGACATAGGAATCCTAAAACAAGGTATAGTCAAAAGTGGGCTTCAATAGTTTACTATAACTATTACACTTTGTTGAGAAACTTTTATGCTTGAGCTAGGAGAGCTCAAACAAGTTTGAACATTCCCCTTCGTCCTCTCATTTTCTAGAACTTGAACATTTTATAATTCTAGCATCATCTTCACTACCTTGATCTTGTTGAAGCAAAGGTTCACTTTACTAGATGATCTCATACAAAGTAAGGATCCCTCAAGGAAGGTCAACTGGTCATCACTTTAAACTTAGGCATTGTAGTGAAAAAGAAATCAACAACCACATTGAGGCACTCTACAAAAACAAAAATAAGTTTTTGATAAAATTTTATAAGCACACACTGAGAAAACATTCTGACATGTAATCATTCTTTATGAGCTAGAACCCTCATCTTTTTGAAGATCGAAAAATTTTCTAAATCGCCGAGTCTTTAGGATTTGAACATTTTAGAGGTCTAGCATCATTCTCACAACCTTGGTCTTGTCAAAACAAAAGGTTCACTTTAGGTCAACATTGGGACCAACATTTCACTCACCCCTTCATCAAATTTCATCCTTCACCTCATCTATCTTTGTAAAATTTCAAATACACCAACACTTTGGGACTTAAATGACATACTATAATATTGCAAAATTGCATGTAGGGGAAATTCCATATTTTCGCATTTATGATACCCTAAGACATTAATGAAAAAATCCCATGGGTTAGAATTTCATGGTTCTAACTCCATGTGGACAAGTGGTTGAGACACAAAATCCTGGTGATGCATTTTCTAAGAATATAGGTCTTGGACAAATGCATAGTGTGCAGACCTCTGTGTAGCGTGCTAACATCTTGTCCATTTCCCAAGTTCAAAATGTGAAATTTAGAAGGTTAACCCTTGAGACACATGTCCTGGTGGTTACATTCTAAAAGTAATTGCTCTTTGCCACCCTTGCAAGCATAAAAACCTCTTTCTACCTCTCATTTGAAGGTTGGAAGACTAATATACATTACACGAGCTCTCTTTCTGTTTTGTGACAACTTTTGAGACTCCTTCTCCTTTGATAGTAGTGCATTCACAAGAGAAGCCATGCTGGACTGAGGTCCCCCCAGTAGTAGCAGCTCTCAACCAAGCACTCAACGGTGTGTCCATGTGCTTCATCTAAGGCCTTAGCCCGTGGGTAACACTCTCTTTTCCTCTTTCACTTTCCTTTTACATGCATTTATCTACTTTATCGTGGTGTGGGTTCTATTCCCAAGCAGGTATTGATTTCACTACATGCTTATCGTGGTGCAAGTTCTACTCCCGAGTGAGTATTGATTTCATCACATGCTTATTTACTACTTTAGCATTCCTTTCCAACTTGGCTATTCGTGGAGGTGGGAACACCAAAATGGGGTCTAACTGAGGTAGGCCCCTATACAGCCACCCAAGAACTTTCTCCTTAATCTTTTGTGTGTAGGTCATGAAATAGAGCTTGGAGTGAAGACTCGAGTGTCTAGAAAAATGGGTAAGCTTTCTCCGAGCATCGTAATATTTCCTTTGGAATTTGGTTTTTTGGTTAATTAAATAATCTCATTTATTGACTCCTAAGTCTGTAAGTAGGATTTCTTTTTGCCCATTGAGCTCCTAAGTTCTGTGTTGCTCAGGATACCAGCATGTCTTCTAGATGATAGTATGTTGCACTAGCCTCCTAGAACAACACTAATGTCTTCTGGCTGAGAGCTCTCTCTTCTGGGATAGGAAACCTCTTATCTTACTCTCTCAGAATATCTGATTATTTCCTTCAAAGTATAACTGGGTTTTGGTTCTTTGTCATTTTACTATTCTGAGGTGTATTATGGGAGTTCGTTCCCTGGCGATCTCGAGAAAAGAGAGAACTGTGTGCAACAAATCCTTCTTATATCACATTTTGGTGAACTTGATGTGAAACGTTAGAACTTTCTTTGTGATGTTTCATGTTTATAATAATGACTTTTCTGAGGAATATTTTGATATGCTGGAGGATGCTCTAGATGATTTCCTAGAAGCACTCTCCCCTATCCGTAAATCTCCCAAACAAGTCTCCTCTCGATAGGCTAAGGGATCAGTAAATGTAGTGGTGGTGGTCTCAGTGGCTCCTTTGAGCCCTAAGAAACCTATCATCTACGTAACCCCAGCTGACTCTTCTGTTTACGAAATCTCATGTCGTAGTGATTCACCAGACTTGTATTCAAAGTTCGTGAAAGCTACGGACTCTACATCTTATAATGTTGTTGGACACACATATCCTACAAGGAGTAATAAACAAAACTTGGATCAACAACCTTATGTTCCTACTTCACAACCTGTAACTTTGCAACCTTCTCAACCAAACCTTCTTGTAGCACCTAAGCCTACGATCAAAGCACTAGGTGATTATGATCTTGTCAAGCAGCTCCATGTTACTCTGACTAAGATCTTGCTTTGAGATTTGCTTCAGAATGCTCCAATTTATCAAGAGATGCTTCAAGAAGCTTTACAAAAGATTCTCTTTCCTTCTTCCACTAGGCCTGTGGATGTTAATGCGTTGTTTGCATATATTCACGCGAATTATCCTAATATTACATTCCACCTGCAAGAACTCTTGCATCCAGATGTGCTGAAACAAGCAAAACCTTTGATGATTATAGTCAATGTCAACAATATCAGTATTAGGTGTACCCTTGTTGACACTGGCTCGACTCTCAACATTTGTGGTATGGACCTCCTACCTAAAATTAAAGTTGATTCATCTTCTTTAGTAGCTTCCTCCTTGTACATTCATGGATTCGATAACTTTGGTCGCCAATCTCTAGGTATGATAATACTACCTTTGCAGCTAGGCCCTGTTACCTTACCCACATTGGTCTATGTGATTCCCAACCCTTTACCATACAACCTCCTCTTAGGGAGACCTTGGATCCATGCTATGGGTGTAGTAACTTCTACCTTACACCATTCCTTAATTTTTTTTGCAAATAACCGAGTGGTCACAGTCAAAGCAAACCCGAAAGGCATTCACCTTTGTGAACTGGCCACTGCTGGTCATGATTCAACTATGACTACTCTCAAGAATTATATTCCTTTCTTAACTGTCGATGCTATGGAATGCTCTTCATCGATACCCTCTGTGGAAGTTGTTCCCAGGGTGAGTGTTGAAACTAAAAAACTACATAAAGCAGAGGATCCTGGCTCTCCTGCATCACCTTCACAAATAAATGCTTTCCTTGGAAATGATTGGGTTTCCTTGAACTTTTCTAAATTATTTATTGCGGAAGGCAGATAATACTCTAGTGGAGGAGAAGAAGTGTGACCCTATTCAGGAGATCACTCCTTTCGACGCTGAGGATAATGATCCACCTCCTAATAAAGAAATTAACATATATGAACATGACAAGGGAGGCAAAAGTACCCCCATAGAGATGTTTGGCATCCATTGGTGGAACAAAGCACTCTATGTGAATCCACCGCCCCCTGAAGTTTTGAAAACCTTCTATGGGTTTGGATATGAACTCGCTTCTCAGTATGGCTATGGGAAGAAGGGAATAGGATGTATTAAGCAAGGAATTCAAGTCCCCATCCATCTTAAACCACGATGATGCAATTTGGGGCTAGGATGTTCTATTGAATAGTCTAAGCAAAAGCCTTGGTGGAGTGTTAATATGATTTCATTCAAACCTTTAAATCTCATTCACCCTGAGTTAATAGAGGAAAAGGAGAAAGTCGAGAAGGTTCCTCTCAATGTCTTCTCTTTAGATGAAGTGCTAGAAGAGTTTCTAGGTGCCTATTCCCCATTACCTCCTTACCACCACAAAAGACGATTCTCATATCTCTTGCATAATCAAGTGTATTTTGGGGAATTTGTCTTGAGTATTGATGAGGACCCTCTATGTAACACTAGTGATGACATTACAATACCTCATTATGAAGACCGCAATTCCCTCCTAAAAAGGGATACTATTGAGATCTCTATGGATCCTACATGCCTTGAAAAAGTGATTAAAATCGGGAAGTGTCTCTCTTCAGAAGAAGTAGACAAACAATCTGATATCTTACCTTCTCATCCTAACATATTCACTTGGACATATGAGGATATGCCTGGTATTGATGAATCTATAGTGGTTCATAATATCATCCTATGTCCTGGCAACAAGCTAGTTAAGCAAAAAATCTGAAAGATCAATCCCAAAGTGGCATTAATAGTTAAGATTGAGATAGAGAAACTACTGAAAGTAGGCTTTATCCGTCTTATTGATTATTCCCCTTGGATCTCGAATATAGTTGTTGTTAGTAAACCTGATGGTCGTATTCGCATATGCATCAACTTTTGAGACCTTAACAAGGCTTCTCTTAAGGATGATTTTACGCTACCTAATATAGATATGATTATAGACTTGATTGTAGGCCATGCATTACTTTCTTTCATGGATGGCTTCTCTGGTTATAATCAAATCTATATTAACTCGAATGATTAGTACAAGATAGCCTTCACTACCCTATGGGATACTTTATGATATGTGGTCATTCCCTTTGGGTTAAAGAATGCAGGGGCTACTTACCAGTGGGTGATGACCCTAATATTTCATGACTTTATTCACAAGATTCTAGAAGATTACGCCGATGACATATTGGAAAAATTTGTAACCCATCAGGACCATCCCAAGAACCTTCATCTCATTTTTGAAAGACTTTGGCTCTATAAAATGAGACTAAATCCCCTTAAGTGTGTCTTTGGCATGGACGCTAGCAAGCTTCTAGGGTTCATAGTCTCTCATCGTGGGATCAAAGTTGACACTAAAAGATTGATGCTATCGCTAACATGCCTCCAACGAAGAATATTATTGAGATGCAAAGTTTAGAAGAGAAGATTTAGGAAATTTGCAGATTCATATCTCAATTGGCTAATTGTACCCTTCCTTTCACTCGCTTACTAAAAAAAGATGTTCGCTTCATATGGGATGAGGAATGTCAAAGATCCTTTGAGTCAATCAAATTTTATCCTATTTGGCCAATCCTCCCCTATTGATGTCGGCTATGGAAGATAGAACCTTTCTACTTTATCTAGCTACATCACCATATGCTTTGGCAGCTCTTTTAGCTCAATATGATGACATGGGAAAGGAAAGAGCGGTCTACTAAAGTAGTCACATCCTTGTTGATTATGAAACCCATTATTCCTCCATGGAAAGGTAGTGCCTTGCTCTTGTCTTTGCTACAAATAAGTTGAGGCATTATCTTCTCCATGTTGAAATGCACATCATAGTAAAAACGAATCTTTTAAGACATCTATTTTCTAGTACTAATCTGGTGGGAAGGTTAGAGAAATGGGTTATGTTGCTTTCTAAGTTCGACATAAAGTTTGTCACTTAGAAATTGATAAAGGGTCAAGTAGTTGCGGATCAGTTGGAAAACACTCCCTCATCTCGCTCCTTTCCTGGCTTGGATTTGTTTCCCGATGAAAACATTTTTGCAATCAATCATGACCCCGAATGGAAAATGTATTTCGATGGATTGAGGTGTCAAACTGGTTATGGAGTGAGTGTGGTTCTAATATCCCTTGAAGGAAAACCGGTTCCTTTTTCCTTTCAATTAGATTTTCCTTGTACTAATAACACTGCTGAGTATGAAGCCCTTATAGTTGGCTTATGTGTCATGATATCACTAAAGATTAAACACCTCCATATCCTAGGAAACTTTGAACTTATAGTGAATAAAATAATGGGAGCCTATCAGGCAAAGCAAAGTAAGTTGTCCCGATACTAGGACCTTGCTTTGTCTTTGCTCAAAAGGTTTTCTTCTTTCACAATAAATAATGTCCCTAGGAGAGAAAATAGACATGTTGATGTCATTGCAAGCATCGCTTCCTTGGTACCTTCTGAAGAAGATACGAAAGAATACCATTTCATGGTCCAAGTCTTGCAAACCCCTGCGGTTCTTGAAGAATTTGAACCTAGGTCCCCTGTGTGTTCCCATGTGTACTCTAGGGAATGGTTTTCTAATATCTATAACTATCTAAAGACTAGAAACTTCCCTGATGATATGACAAAAAATGATTGCATTTGTGTGAGGAAGCTTTCAGTTTGCTACATCATCCTATCAGACATCCTTTATAGGAAGGCCTATAATGGCCTACTTCTTAGATGTCTTACTAAAGTGGAAATACCCCTTGCCCTTAAGGAAGCCCATGTAGGTTCTGGGGATGGACATTTTGGTGGTAAATCATTGGCGCGAAGATTGATACATATGGGATACTATTGGAAACAATGGAGAAAGATTCCTTTGAATTTTTCAAAAAATTCCCTCAATATTAGTAACACAATCAACTCATTCATGCACCTACCCAAGAGTTACAAAATCAAACTTCTCCTTGTCTATTCACTAAATAGGGGTTGGATATTATTGGAAAGATATCACCCCCCTCTTCCAAAGGACATTCCTTTATAATTACTACTATGGATTACTTCATAAAGTGGGTCGAGGCTATCCCGCTTCGATCCATGAATGCCAAAGCTATTTGTGACTTCCTTATGAACAACATCATTTTTCGATTTGGATTGCCCACTACACTTGTTTATGACAATGGTACACCATTTAAGAATAAGGAAGTGAAGCAATTCTTCAAGAAATTTCACATTCAGCATAGATTTTCCATGCCATAATATCCACAGTCTAATGGTCAAGAAGAAGCATCAAACAAAACTCTTGAACTTATTCTTCATAAAACAATGAACAAACATGGTAAAGATTGGCACATTAAACTGACATATGCTTTATGGGCCTATCACACGAGTGTTCTTACAACTACATGAACAACACCCTATAACCTTGTGTATGGTGCCGAAGCTATTATGCCTTTGGAGCTGGAAATTTTGTCTCTACGAGTTTCCCTTAAGGGGATAATTGATAATGAGACCTATCGAGTTAACCGCTTGCATCAGCTAGAGATGCTCGATGAGTGTTGTTTACGAGCCCTCGAACATCTTAAAGCTTATCACCAATGGTTATATAGACATTACAATCAAAGTGTGCTTCCTAGAACCTTTAAAGTAGGAGATCTCGTTCTTTGTGAAAGCTAGAGAAATGTAAGTGCACCGCCCAATCAGAGAGGAAAATTTAGCCCTAACTGGTTAGGCCCTTACATGGTGAATTCTATATATGGGTTAGGTGCCTATGGATTAGCATCTATGGATGGAATTCCTTTAAAGGAACCCGTTAATGTGATGCTTCTTTGTCATTATTATGCATAGTGTCCTATGTGCCACCTATGCGGTGCTCTCTCTACAAGGAATAGTAGTAGTGCTACATATGCTGATATTGTTCATTAACAAATTATGAGAATCTTTTGTGTTAGGAATGACCATGTGCATTTGTGTGTGCGTGTGTATCCATTAGATCATCATTGTATTTAATTAACATACAATCATGTGTGTTTATTATATCATATTACCATCTAATATTAACATGCATCCACATGCGGATATAACATCCATAACATAAACATGTGAGAAATAAATAAAAAGCATACACGTACAGATAAACAATGCCATGAAACTTGAATCGATGTATCCATATATGTATATATATACACAAATGTATGTATCCAATGTCATGTACATGTATCAAGCCACTACTATAAAAAATGAGTGGCTGCTAAATATATGTTTATACAGAAAGATCTACAAGTATGTATGAACATATATGTATCTCACTACAAAAATGATATACACAAAAAACAATGATGATCCCCTGATCACTATGACGCATGGCTCCTGAAGCCCTCTGGCTCTAGTGGATGCTCTAGAAGGTGGGGAAGGGGTTGAATGGTGTTCATCAAGCATAAACGATGAGAGCGTGATGCAGATAGCACCACCCGCATCCCTCTTATCTCCCCCTATAAGGAGGATAACATCAGCTCTACCTACCGCAATTGGTCTCACAGTCATTGAACCTTTGGCCAGCTCATAGCTGTCAGCTACCCATCAAGGTCATCAAGAAAGCTTTGAAGGGTGTCATGTGCTTGATCAGCAACATCAACCCTCACTATCGTGTCTCACTCAACGAGCACTGTCTACAGCTCCCCTGATAGCTAGTCACGTTGCCCTTGCATGGTCATCAACTCTGTAGTAAGCTAGATGATCTATGCACCCCGCTCCTCATATGCAGTCCGTAAGCGTACAACTAACTTGAAGCTGGGGGCATGACACCCCATAGACACCAGTCGATATGCCTCTAGGACTGATCCCTAAATCTATACAGTAGGGGCGACCTCTAATATACACTGACTTATGAGCCTAGTCCATCCCTGTGTGTCCTCTACAACCATAGAAAAAGAAAATGCATCAATATCACATGGCATATATAAGATACATATATCAAAAAATTGGAAGTACAAAACATAAAACAACAAATCACATATACCTAGATCTCCCAACTACCATGTGAGGTCAAGATGAGGGTCGATGCTAGGACCTTTTTTGCCTATCTTGGTGGTCGCTCCTAGCGCTGCAACCGATGTAGCTGCAATGGAGGATGGTGGTGCTAAAGAGACGAGGGTAGCTAGTGGGGGATTTGACCTCCTCCATTGCCTCGGCCTCGGTGGTGCTGCCTCCTCCTCCTCCCTGACCTACTTTTGGCCTTTCCTCCTGTCCTATGGTGGCGGGGCTGGTAAGTCCCCCTATGGACCAGGGTCCCCTCCTAGAGCAACCTTTCCGAACATAGGGGTAGGGCGATGCTTGTCCCACCATCACATGAAGTCCGCTACCACACTGACATTATCCCCCACCGATATGGGCAGTAGACATGGTCAGACTCATCATCATCAAATGGGACAATATTTGTAATCATGGGGCGAGGGTGGTCCCCAACCCTCGGCACACTCCTATGGGCCCTAGTATAGGTGGGCACATTCGGTGGTATAGTCTGCGGTCGGCCATGCTATCACATGACCTGACTCTAGTAGTAGGGTACGATAACAAAATTCCTATGTCCAATAAAAACCGATCTCATTGTAGGTTCCCCAAATACCTATTGTCATCCACCCACCTGAAAAATCGATAGGGTCTCCATTGAACCCTATCTGTCGTAAGGGTTTCAAACTGTAGCTGCCAAAACTATAGGTCTTCAAACCTCCATTGGCCCACCATGTCATACCAGTGGGCTATGGGGACCTGATATGGCCATCGTTGTGGGAAGTTGATCGACTGAGTGCACATGATGTGAGCAAAGGACTACACCTGCAAAAGTGTGCATGTTGTCAGGCTACGGTACTCATAGTGCACATACCGACCTGTTGTGCGATTTTCACACACACGCACCATCGGAGGCAGGGACCCTTTTTTTTCTTTTGCATCTTTGCATCTTAGCTTGGTCAAATTTTTGCTTTCGCTCTTCTTGGGAGGTTATTTGGGATTAAGTCTAGACTGGGTTTGATGGAGGCAATATTTTGAGGCTCTAAGGGAAATTCACCTATCTTGAAATTTGAAAATGGGGATTTTGAAGTGAATTTTTGACATTATATGTAAATCTTTTTTGCACCCTTGGATAGAGGACGAAAAATTAGGTAGGGTTTCTTTTTGAAGTTTTTGAAAATTCATTCTAGAAAAAAGGTTATGGAGTTTAGGGGATTTTGACCCTACCCGAAAATGGGGGATTTTGACCCTGCCCGAAAATGGAGGATTTTCGTCCGTGGTGGAAATCCCCTAATTTTGTGTATTTCCATCCCTGATGGAAATCCCCTAATTTCTGAGATTTTTGTACCTATGCAAAAATCCTAGATTTTTGTCAACCTCTTGAATTTCCGAAGGTTATTGTTGCACTTTGGGGATTTCATGGACCCCGCGGAATTCCCTCACCCTTGGAAATTCCCAAAATTTCTATCACCCTATCATTTTCCCTAAAATGCATGTAATTGAGAAGGTTGTGTTATTTCCGCCTGGCCATGGAAATCCCAAAATTTTCCAAAAATGGAAATTTTTCTCTAAAATGCAATTTTTACAAAATGGATTTTTTCTTGAAATTTTAAAATGCTCCAAAATGAAATTTTGAGATGGAGAAAACATTTTGAAAATATGTTTCCAAAATGGAAAATTTCTAAAATGGAAAGTTATAAAAATGTAAGTTTTTTTAAATGGCCAAAATTTTATTTAAGTTTAATTTGGATTGATTTTAACATGTGAGCTACTAATGATGATATCTATTTTCGTGATTAAACAAATCAAAATGGGACTTGTATATGGATTCGTGCAAAAGGGAAATCTGGAAGAGTTCAAATCAAATATTAAAAGTGGGGCCTGCAAAGAATCTGTGCCCAAACTATCTTTAGCTAGAAGGAGTTTCTGGAAGACATGTGAAGCTGATTTCATCATCCAATCAAAATTTTCATTAATGATAAGCTGGCATAATATTATTTTCTCATTGTTCCATGATGTAACTACTTTTATTGGATTAGATGATGATGTACCATGAGCTCCCAAATTAAATGTAACTATTGGATGATTCTAGAAGTGTAATTTATGCCATTGGATTGATTTAATCCTGGCCTTTGATTCAAAATTAATTTTCTATAAAAGGCCAGTGCCTTCTCATTTGTAAGAGGTTAGACTAGATTAGAATAGCTTATTAGAAGCTATAGAAAGCCAGAATTGGCTAGGTTAGGGGTTAGATTATGTAAGATAGTAGCTATAGTACAGGAGAGAGACTAGAAATTGTTATGTAATGTTGGAGAAGTGAATGTAATTGGATTGTTTATTTGGCAAGCTTTGTGTTACACTTTGATAGTTCATGGTTTCTTGTTCTTGATTCTCAAATGTTAGATGTTAGATTTCAGTTCTTTTGCAATGATGGTGAAATGTTAATGATGTTGATCGATCTTTGAACCATACTTTTAGCAATTTGTTGATTGTAATTTGTTGTGTAAAGTTAGTCTGGGCCTTATTTTGTGCTAAGTTCAACTATGGATGCTTGTTTACATTGTACCAATTATTGGGTATATGGATGAACATTCATAGTCTGAAAATCTTTAGTTTCCTTAGAAGATTTCACCATTTCTCCAAAGTTGTGGGCTTTTCCTTGATCAAGTAGAGATTGGCTTTATTGGAGATCTGTCCATTTGCAATATTCATCATTATTATGATTGATCTGAGGAATTAGAATAGAAATCTCTCTCTCAACCCTTTCTCTTTTGTTATTTCTTTGAAATCCAGGTTAGTTATAGGATTGAAAGCATCACCATATTGTTAGATCTAATGAAAGTACACTTCCAGCATTATTCATTTGCAAGGCCCCTTGTGATTACTAGCATTTTCACATTTATCACTGAGTTGTTTTTGCATTGCCAAGACCTGACATTAGAGACCTTGGATTTATCTCTTGAGGCTTGCTGATAGAGATCTACCTTTCAAGAGAGATAGGATACTTGTATCTTGTCTAAGTTGCTATGTAGAAAATACCATCAACACAACCTAGCTCCTAGTAGAGGTGCACAAGCATGTTGCGCCCCAAGGAAAATGGTCCTATGCTCCACCATCTCTCTGATAGTGTGGACGAGGCCCTCGCGTAGGTGTGAGCCTTACCCATCAATCATGATCTGAAAGGCAATGGTCATGACCATAACTCGACAATCAATGCGTGATATCCTACTAATCATACCAATGCATATAGATGTGGCCCATGTCATCACGCATATATCATCCCATGTGCAGTAGGACACCCTTAATTGCTCCCATGTTGATCGTGTGTCATCCAGGCCACCCGTTGTCCACGGATGGGTAGTCCAAGGATCCGATAGACATCCTTGAGAGTAATGGTCATCTCTCCAACTAGTAGTTGGAATGATGACATAGTGGCATCCCACCGCTCCATGAGGGACTTCAACATTCGCTCATGGGATCTCATCTCTAGCATGGTGAACACATGTTAGAGACTACCACACTCCAAGAGTGTGACCTCATCCTCGGATAGGCGGTTCCTCTACTTGCAAACTAGCCGAAATGCTCACCCTCCAAGATGATCTTGAATCTTCAGGTACTCCTACCAAAAAGTAAGAAAATTTTGAATTAGACTATCGACATTTTACATCAAAAATTGAAAAAAATTACTAAGACTTATGAATGATATGCAAATGTCCACACTGCACATATGTCCCATGTCGCCACGGTCGCCTTAGAGACAATAGCTCATCTCTAAGACAACAGTGTGCGTTGGAGATGATAATTCTCATCATGGATGATAGTGCATTTTTGAGATGCATGTGCATGAAAAAGATGCCTGCGCACCTCGTTGACGAGAAAATCTTAAAAAATCCACAAAAAATCATAAAAAATGAGAGTTTGTGGCCTACCTAGTCCACCTCATGGCCCTCGGTGATGTCCTAGCATAGCTGCTTCAGCCTTGGCTTGTCATACTCTCTCCTACTAGGCATTTTTCTGACTTGTCTCCCACAAAATTCAACAATTTTCTCAGGTGAATAGTGAAAATGACCCTTCTAGGTGCCCACCTAGGTATATATAGGCCCTAGGGCCCATTTCTTCCTAGGCTTTGTGGCTCTCCAGGTTTCTCCTAAATTTTCCCCACTGAGCTGGGGGAAAACTCAGGAGGGGGCATAAGTCGTCTCTTGATCATATTTTTCTTCCAAATCGATGACTTTTTTCTTGATCATTCCTCTCTTTGTGGTAGCTTTCTTCTGATTTTTCAAGACTAACCTAAAATTTGAGTTTTGTAGGTTAGGACCTTCAACAGTTTTTCACGATCACTCAGATGCTTTTTGTTGAGCTTGTATATTGGGGGCACCTTCAATTCTTGTCAGCTTGGCTATAGTAGCCACTTTGGTCTCTTTTTATTGACATGCAAATCCGTAAAATTCAAAAAATTGGGCAAAATTTTTCTTTTCTACTTTAGTGAGGCTGATTTTTTCAAAATTGAGCCCACTAAAGTGGGGGAAAAATATAATATCATAGAATTGCACCTAGGGGAAATTCCATATTTTTGCATTTATGACATGCTAAGAAATTAATGACAAAATCCCATGGGTTAGAATTTCATGGTTTTGACTCCATGTGGACAAGTGGCTAAGCAACAGAAGCCTGGCAATGCATTTTCCGAGAATATAGGTGTTGGATGAATGCATGGCGTGTGGACATCTACATGGTGTGCTAACATCTTATCTATTTCCCAAGTTCAAAACATGGAATTTGGAAGGTTAACCCTTGATACACATGTCCTGGCAGTTACATTCCAAAAGTAATGACTCTTTGTCACCCTTGCAAGCATAAAAACCTCTTTATGCCTCTCACTTGAAGGTTGGAAGACTAGAAGACATTACACTAGGTCTCTTTCTATTTTGTGACAACTTTTGAGACTCCTCCTTTGATAGCAGTGCATTCATAGGCAAAGCTATGTCAGACTAAGGTCCCTCCAATAGTAGTAGCTCTCAACCAAAACACGTAGCAGTGCCTTTGTGTGCTTGAGAGAGGGCCTTAGCTTGTGGGTAACACTCTCTCTTCCTCTCTCACTTTCCTTTTGTAGTCATTTTTCTACTTTATCATGGTGTGGTTTCTATTACCAATTGGGTATTGCTTTGACCACATGCTTATCGTGGTGCGGGTTCTACTCTGAAGCGGGTATTGCTTTCACCACAACTTATTTACCACTTTAGCATTCCTTTCCAAATTAGTTTTTTGTGGAGGTGGGAACACAAAAATGAGGTCTGGCTAGGGCAGGACCCTATACAACCACCCAACAAATTTCTCCTCTATCTTTTGTGTGTAGGTCATAAAAAAGAGCTTGGAGTGAAGACTCGAGTGTCCAGAAAAAAGGGTAAGCTTTCTCCAAGCATCATAATATTTCCTTGAGCATTTGGTTTTCTAGTTTGTTAAATAACCTCATTTAGATAACTTCTGAGTCTGTAAGTAGTATTTCTTTATGTCTGCTAAGCTCTTGAGTTCTTTGTTGCTCAGGATGCCAATGCGTCTTCCAGACAATAGCAAGTTGTGTTGGCATCCTAGAACGGTGCTAGCGTCTTTTGGCCGAGAGCTCTCTCTTCTAGGATAGGAAACCTTTGATCCAACTCTTTCAGGATCTCTGACTATTTCCTTCAAAGAATAATCGAGTTTTCGTTCTTTGTCATTTTACTATTCTGAGGTGTATAAGGGCAGTTCGTTCCCTAGTGATCTCTTGAGAAAAGAGAGACCCATGTGTAGTGAATCCCTCTTATATCACACAAACCAACTTTCTACTTTAGCTACTTTGTATGTGAAATTTATCCTTTTCCATGCACTTAGTTGAGATAGTTATCATCTTAGAACTAGTTTATCTTGAAGGTCACAATTCTACCCTAGATATTTTTAAATTCATTAGCATCCTTTATCCCAAAATCAAAAACTTCAAACTTAAGTCAAAAGTCTTATCCCAAAAAACTTGCAAAGATCACTTCTTATATCACCCATCTTTTCATCCCACATTATCACCATTGCTCCCAAAAGACTTAGAGCATCCCTTTTACCTTTGTTTGAGTCAACTAGAGAGTTCAAACATTACAAAACTCAACATAACTCTCCCCTAGTTGACACCAAATTTATGGTAAAGACAAGATCACAACACAAGAAAATCATGGAGAAAGACAAAGTTACATTTACCTCAAGTGATCAAAATCCCTTAGATTTTTATCGTAGAAGTCATGTTACACCATCGCAACAACCATCATCTCCCTCAGGACTATTTGAAATTGAAGACATCACGAACAACCCATTTGAGCTCACTAGAGAAGAAATTTTAGAACATCAACCTTTTGAAAGTGTAGCTCCTATCTCCCTAACTTTTGTAGCACAGAGTTTAACACAAGATTTCACAACTCCATCACAAGGGCTAAGCCAAACTTACATACCTAGTCTTGCAACTAGCCTTGCTAAAGATTTTGGTCACACTTCACCATTTGAAAGTAGTATACTGGTGGGTACTCTTGAAACTGATCCTCCACCTCCCACCACCATTTGGACACCTACCTTTGGTGCTCCTCCCATTCTTGAAGATCAAAAATAGCTACATACTTTGCTTGAACTTCATTATTCCACCACCACTTTGACATTTTGAGGAAACCCTTTTTCATCCACACCTATGAGTACCACAAGTATCCCTACCATCATGTAGAGTGGTACAAATGAAAAATCTAAAAAAAACACACAAGGGCATGTCAATATTGTATCATAGAATCAACCCTCAATGTAAATAGGGACATATTTATCCAACCCTCTGGTGGGTTCATCTATTCCATCTACCATTACCACATCATCCACTATCAATCCACCTCAAAACAATCCCTTGGTTATAAGTTCAATCAATCTTGGGAGTACCTTGATCACGTATCCTCCATTTACATCTTTTGCACAAGGAAATCCTCAAAACATAAGACAAGGGAATCTTTTCAATCAATGGACTCAAGGTCCTAGTGTGTCATTTCCATTGCAAAATTTAACATCATCTTTTCCAATAGCTCCCTTTTCCATGTCAAATCAATCAGGACCTCAACATTCATTCCTTCTCCTCATTCTACCATATTGCAAGGAATGTTAAACCAAGGGAACCCTCCACCTTTCACCAGCAATCCACTAACCACTAGAAACATCAATATCCCTAATCCTTCATAGATGTCTCAACAACCACCTAATCCCACATTGCAACCATATGCCTTATCTCTATAGCAAGCACAACAAACTTATCAACAAGTTTTTATAACAACAACAACAAAAACAAGATTTAGCACAACAAGCATCCCTAGCACAACAATAACATCAAGCTGAACAAGTAGCCCTAGCACAACAACAACAACAAGCACAACAAACAACCTTAGCACAACAACAAAAACAAATGACCATTGCACAACTAGCTCAACAAGTAGCTTTAGCAGCACAAAAAACAACCTTATTAGCACAACAACAATAGTAGGCCCAACAACAAGCCCTAGTGGCACAACAACAACAATAAGCTCAACAACAAGCATTGCTAGCTCAATAGTATGCACAACAACAACAAGGTTCCTATTTTCCTCATATGAACATTGTCAATCCAAATACATTAGGAACATATGCATCACTTTCACAAAATCTCACACCTTCATACACCCCATATAACTCATCTCTCATCCCACCATATGCTCCTCCACCCAATTTGCAAGATGATCTAGCATCTCAATTGAAAGCACTCTCACAAGAAATGCAAGACCTTCACATGGGAAAGAAAAAGAAACCTCATATACAGAACATGTGTCCTTATCCATTTGATCAAAACATAGAAATGATACCATTCCCTCCTAGTTTTGAAATCCCCAAATTTTACAAATACAAAGGGAGAGGAATTCTTATCAACCATATCAAATAATTTAATGTCATGTGCATAGAAGTGGCTTACAATGATTCATATATAATGTGCCTCTTCCCTCAAAGTTTAATAGGTACTGCTATGGATTGGTTTTCTCATTTGCCTCCTAGTATTAAAACTTTTCAAGAAATCACTGACAAATTCCTCAATCACTTATCCTTCAACCTTGACATGGATGTTAGTCTAGAAGAGTTGTACACTCTTAAACAAAATCCAAGAGAAACCTTCTCTAATTTATTACAAGGGAGATAAAGAGCTAGTAAAATCAAGTGGCCTCTTCTTGATGAACAACAAGTGGGAATCATTATAGCCAACTTTGATCCAAATCTATCATTCCACTTGAAAATGCAATGTATCACATCGTATGACAAGATTTTTCTAATAGCCCCTAACATTGAAAGAGCCCTAATCTCACAAGAAAATACTCAAGCATACAAATACAACCATCCTTCAACCAGTTCAAATGAGAATACTCATGTATGGGATAAGAACAAAAATGTAACAAACAATAGTGTGGTAGACACTAAGGTCATACTAAGTGCTCCTAGACCCAATAACAATCAAGTTACTAACATCCAACCAACTGTGCAACAAATAGTACCACCTCAAAACAATTAGATCAGTAACACCAACATGCAACAAAGGAAAACTAGTAATAGGAACAACTATCCTAAAAAAAAGTACACATAGTTATCAAAATCCATCGAGACAATCATGAAGAAACTGGTAGAGTTAAATTTGATAACATTTCCTAAATTTGAAAACTACCAAGAACCACAAGAGAAGCCATCCTGGTACAACAAGCGTGATCTTTGTGAATTTCATAAAATTAAAGGACATAAAATAGAAAATGCATGAAACTCAAGAATATCATCCAAGATCTCATAGACAACAATACTATATCTATTGAGGTACCAGTTGGGAACCAGGATCTCAAGATATACAAGACCCCTATGCCTGATCATAACAAAAAAAACAACAATGGTAAATATAAGGATTTCACCAATGTTCAACATACTTATTCCAATGTAGTTGCCTCCTATGATAGCGTTATCAATGTTGTCACCATCAAAGGAGCTAGTACGAAATGTGGAGTCACCACATGACGTGGTAAAATAACCATTCAAGGAGCTATACTAGCTCAATATAAAACACAACCTGCTTTTCCTGCATCTAATCCTAGCAAGTACAATCTTGTAGATCAACATAAACAGAACCCCATTTAGATATCAATCTTAGAACTCTTAAGGTTGTCTCTTGCACATAAGGAAATACTCAAAAAATCCTTGTATGAGACATATGTTCCTAAGAACATTGATACTGATCAGTTTCAAGCTATGGTAGGGCATATCTCCAACCATCTTCTCACCTTCTCTAAGAAATATTTACTATCACAACCATTTCATAACTATGCTTTACACCTTGAGTTTTTCATTAATAAAAACAAGGTCAAAAGGTTCTTGGTAGATGGAGGTGTCGGTCTGAACATTTTTTCCCTAGAGTTGATCAAGAATCTAGGCTATTCAGAAGATACTATTGAGAAGAAAAAGAGTACCACCATCAGAGCATATGACAACCAAGAACAGGTATCACAAGGAATCATTGCACTTCCAATCCAAGCGGGACCTCTTATTACAAAAACTACATGCCAAGTGCTTGATCTTGATCTTCTATATAACATACTACTTGGTCGACCTTGGATCCATGCTTTAAAATTTGTTGCCTCAACCTATCATCGGTGTGTGGAGTTTCCTTTTGAGGGTAGAGAAATCACTATCCATGGAGATCTTGAGCCTTTCTACTACTGCAAGAGTCTTGAGGCCAAATTTTATAAGATTCCACAAATACCCAAGAATGATGAAGGACCTACATCATCAAGCTCATTTATTGACTCATCATCCTTAGCCTCTACCTTAGCATCAAAAATACCCATGGTGAAAAGCATACCAGACATCAAAGTAGTGATAGAAGATGATGGTTGTGGAAGCTACAAACTATTGAAAGATACCTTTGTCTTAGGAGAGTTACCTATTTCTCCTCAATCTCACAAGAAACCTACATCTAGCATCAAAGAACCAAAAATAATCAAGATGGTAGGTACTACCTTCACCACCTGAATCAAGAAGACGTCAACAAGCAAGAAATATCTAAACTCCTCTATCATGACAAATGAATTGTTCCTATTCTTCCCATGGAAGATGAAAACAAAGTTCTACAGCTAATGCAAAGCATGGGATATAACAAGAATGAGAAGCTAGGGAAAAATGACAATGGTTTACTAGAACCCATCGTACCTAAGAAATGACTAAAAAATCTTGGCTTAGGTTGTACTACTAGCAAAGCCACACTTATTGGAAAAGTGTTTTTGTTAAACAAGTTGAAGCTTCCTCTTGGTCACCTACATCGCATGATACAACCTTAGATGACTTTCCTCTTGATGTTGCTGACCTATTTGAGAACAACGCCCTCTTTATGATATCCATAACATCCTTTGTCTTAAAAGACCAACCAACTGAAATACACCTAGTATACCTGAAACTCAATGACATGAACCAACAAGGACCACAGGCTCTAGATTTATTTGAAAATGATGAAGCAATCTCAAAATTCATATGACTTCGAGACAACTTATCATGGGAATATCACAAAGTAGGTTTTGACATAGAGCTCGATACATGGGCATACTATATGGAGATGATTGAATCCTTCAATCACAAAATAAATGAAATATAATTAACATCCATATCCTTGAGTGAAAACCACCTAGTGGCACTCTCTGGTCCCAAAATAGTAAAAATAAAGGATGCATCTGATGGTGAAAACCTCTTTGAGGTGCCAAAGGATGAAGGATTCAATCTCCCCCTTAGTGCAATGCATCCAAAGAATTCGGTGGCACTAGCAGAAAAGGCTAATCCAGTCAATGTGGGAATAAAAGAAGCACCTAAGATCACCTTTTATGTTGATTCCTTGTTGGACGAAGAAAAAAAACCTTGCAACATTCCTTAAAGAGAGAAGAGCTAACTTTGCATGGTCATACATAGATCTTAATCCAAAAGTGGTTGTACATCACTTAGTAGTTTATCACGATGCCAAACTAGTCAAGCAAAAATTAAGGAAGATGCACCCTCAGATAGCACTCTTGATTAAACTGGAACTACAAAAGCTTCTTGATGTTGGATTCATCTGACTGATAGATTATCTTGAGTGGGTTTCAAAACTGGTACCTATCTCAAAACCCACTAGGGGCATCAAAATATGTATTGATTTTAGAGATTTGAACAAGGCATGTCCAAAGGATGATTTCCCTCTTCCCAACATTTATCTCATTGTGGATTTAATAGTTGGGCATGAAATGTTGTCACTCATGGATACATTTTCAGGTTACAATAAAATCATAATCACAAAAGAGGATCAACATAAAAATTCCTTTAATTCTCCATGGGGAACCTACTACTAGAATGTGATTCCATTTGGATTGAAGAATGCAGGAGCTACCTATCAAAGAACAATGACCCTCATCTTTTACGACATGATCCATAAGACAATTGAATATTATGTGGATGATATTTTGGAAAAATCAAGGAAGAGAAGTGAGCACATACAAGTCCTAGGACCTATCTTTGATAGGCTTGAACAATACAAGGCATGACTGAATCCAAAAAAGTGTGTGTTCAAGGTCACATCAGGGAAACTTATTGGCTTTATCATTTCACAAAGAGGGATAGAAATTGATCCAACAAAGGTAAAAGCCATCCTAGACATGGAACCACCACATACATTGAAAAAATGAGAGGATTACAAGGAAGGTTGCAGTCGATCAAAAGTTTCATAGCTTAACTATCAAATAAGATTCATCCACTTTCACATCTTTTCCATAAAGGGATAACTTACAAATGGGATGACAATGTCATAAATTTTTCTAGTAGATGAAGGATTATCTACTAATACCTCTAGTGCTTATGTCGCCAATACCAAACAAGCCACTGATCCTATACATCTCACAACACTAACAACACTAGAAGCTCTGTTAGCACAACATGATGAAAATGGAAAGGAAAGATCCATATACCAAATCAGAAGAACCTTGGTAGGCTATGAGATGAACTATTCACCCATTAAGAAAGCATGCCTAGCATTAGTTTTCACTTCACAAAAATTCAGGCATTACATGTTGTCACACCAAATCAACCTCGTTGCAAAGATTGATCCATTAAAATATCTATTATCCAAAGCAACCATCAAGGGATGAATGGCTAAATGGGTAATGATCTTGATATAGTTTGACACATAGTATATGGAGAACAAGGAAATCAAAGGACAAGTGATCACAAACCAGCTAGTAGAAGCACCCATCTATGATGAGAACCCTTTAATATATGATTTCCCTAACGAATAAGTGTTCGTTGTTAATCTTGTAGTTCAGTGGAAGATGTACTTTGATGGATCATTCACCAACATGGATCAAGAGTAGGCATTCTTTTCATCACCCCCAAGGTGATTGCATCCCAAAATCTTATAGGCTATCATTCCCATGTACCAATAACATTTTTGAGTACAAATCCTTGATCATAGGTCTTAGGATAATAGTTCAATGGAAAATGCAAGAGATGAAAGTCTATGGAGACTCACAACTAGTTATCAATCAAGTCAATGATGACTATCAAACTAAAGATGAAAAGCTCTCTCCTTACAAGAAGATGGTGGAGAATCTCAAAGATCTTTTTATAGACATAAATTTTGAATAGATTCCTCACATGAACAATAGAGAAGCAGATGCCATGGCAACAATCAGATCACTACTAGACATGTTGAACAATATTCTTCAATGTGAATTCTTGGTAGAACAGCTTCTTGTACCAACTTTTGAAATCCCTGAATTTGAATTTGCATGTGTCATTGTTGGTCATGGATCCCTGTGGTACCATGAAATTTTTTACTTATCTTAATAGAGGAACCCTTCCATCAGATATCACCCTGAACCTTAAAAAGACCTTTGTCAAAAAGGCATCCCAATTTGTGATCCTAGGTGATACCCTTTACCATTGAAGCATTGAAGGGACATTACTATGATTTCTTAACCAAGAGGAAGGATTAACTACTTTAACAAAAGTGCACAATGGCATATGTGGGTTCCATACTAGTGGTATGACCTTAGGATGGGGTATTATTGTCCAATCATGGAAAAAGAAGCTCATCAGTATGTGTAGAAATGCATCCAGTGTCAACAACATGGGGATCTGATTCATGCTCCAGCTCAAGAGTTGCAACCACTGATTACACCATGGCCTTTTTCATAGTGGGGACTTGACCTCATAGGAAAAATTAGTCCAACCTCATCCAACGGCCATAAGTTTATCATAACCACCTTTAAGTGCTTTACTAAATGGGTTGAAGCCATTCCTACGACCTACATAATGGGGAAGTAGATAGCCAAGTTAACCCTAAATTTCCTAATTTGTTGTTATGGTGTACTACAAACCCTCATCTCAGACAATGAAACAACATTCAAGAATCAGGATGTAAAAGAGTTGTGCCAATGATTCAATATCCAACACCAATTCTCTACCCCGTATTATCCCCAAGGCAATGGCCAAGAAAAATAAATGGACAAAACTATCCTAAAAATCTTAAAGAAAATAGTTAATGAAGCTGGTCATGATTGGAATCTATAGCTAAATCCTGCTCTTTGGGCTTATCAAACTAGTATTCGCACACCTACAGGTGCAACCCCTTTCTCCCTGGTCTATGGATTACAAGCCATCTTTCCTACTAAGATTGAGCTCCCATCATTGTGAGTGTACTGAAGAATCTGATAATTGAGGAAGAATACAAAGTGTCTTGACTAAATGAGCTAGAATTATTGGATGAATGTCATCTCAACGCCCTTAATCACTTACAAGTATATCAAAACTGACTGAGATAGAGCTATAACAAGAGAATCAAATGTCAATCATTCTAAGTAAGTGATCTTGTCTTAAAGAAAAATTAGAAGAACCTTCCAAATCAAGACATCAAAGGAAAGTTTGAGCCTAAATGGTTGGGTCCCTTTGTCATCACAACAAGCTATGGATCAAGAGCATACCAACTGTCAACCCTTGAAGGTGAACCCTTGTAGGAGCCAATCAACAACTTGCATCTCAAAAAAATTTATGCCTAAACATGGAGGGTGTAAATCGGAAATTACAAAAAAAATCAAAAAATGATCAAAATCCAAAAAAATGACAAAAAGGATTGAAAAAAGTAAAGAAAAGGTTCATCCTCTAGTGAAAACCACTTTGATGGCACTTTAGGCACGTACCTTGGTGAAAACTTGGCAAACAAGTGCCTTGCATAAATAAAGCATCTCCATCTATTATTTGGCTCTTTTGGCCTATCATTCTTTGCATCGCCATTCATCCCTCATTCCCATCCTTATCATGGCTTGCCACTATAAGGTATCATGAACTCTTTAGCACTACTTGGCATATTCCCAAGGTTGGTTTGTCCCGCCTTTACTGAAGTAGGCTAACATATCACACTAGGGGCATTTCATTATGCATCACAATTGGGTTCTTGTATATCTTGAGTTCATGTGACATCTTATTAGAAAAAACATAAACATTCATAAAATATTATCTAGAAAATACAAAAACATTTGCAAAATCCTATACAATAAAAATCCAAAAACATTAAAAAAATTGTAAAGGCTAAAATTCCAAAACATCTAGAAAACATCAAAATCCCTAAAAGGGTTAAGCATCAAAAATCCAAAAAACAATGTTTTTTTGTTGAACTACGTTGTCTCTAAGCTTAAACATAGGCAAGGCCATCATTGATGTGCCCTCAAGACACCCTAGGTCACTCCTTGGAAGTCTTTTGTAATTAACTATCATCTCTTGTTTGTTCATATCTTTGTCTTGTAACTGGGTCGATTCAGTCAAACTACATGGTATTTACATGTATAACGTAGGCAAGTCTGATATTTGATCAACCCTCGAGGCCCCTAAGATAGGTATTTATGTTAGGTTCTTGGCTGAAACTTGGAAAATCTCAAAAAACCCCTAAACATTTGTAAAACTCAGAAAAGCCAAAAACATCCAAATTTCTTGAAAATCCAAAAACATCCAAATATTTAGAAAATAAAAAAACATTTGAAAATGGAAAATCCAAAAATAATAGAAAACATTCAAAAGACCTAAAAAGCCTCAAATATTCAAAAAACCCTAAAAATCCTCAGAAAAGTAGAAAATCCTAAACATTCACATAAACTTTCAAAAAGACCAAAAGCAATGTCAAAACATTTCAAAATACCAAAAATATTGAATTTTTTTAGAAAATATAAAACCCATCCATCCCATCTCGCTTTCACCTACAATAAAATTTCACCCATAACAAACAATCATCATCTTCACCCTTAGGTGAAACAAGTAGAAAACAAACATAACAAGTCATAAATTACAAACCCAAAAGTCAAAATCTAAGGTCTAAATCATAGGTAAATGCATCAGTGAAGTTTATAGCAACGAATCATCTTAGCATCATCATCTTAACACCAAACAATTCTCTAATCAACATGTCCTAGGATGTATCCTTCCTGCGATGGAAATTAGTATCATATATCACTTTAAGCTAAACTTGAACTAGGAAAAAGCTATAGATAACACCGATTGTTTGTCTTTGATCTTATTTTATGATTTATCTTAATGACCCATTCTAAGGACCTCTCAATGATTTCTATCTAAAATGATTTAGAGAGAAAGGAATGGGGCATCGATCATTATCTTTCATTTGTTGTGTTTTTAGATAATCTTGGTGCATATTTTCTTAGTTGTGTGTACGAAGGTCGTTTGAAGTATGTTGTTGACTATTGCATATGCTTTGGTCCAATATATTCTAAACTTCTAACTTGCATTCCAATGAGGTTTTTGTATGTCAAGGTGTGAACAAGAACTATCCTATCTGTTTTTCAAGTCAGATTCCATTACACTAGATACAACGCCATCATGGTTATCAATACCTTGATGCATCATGTCTATGTGCTATATCAAACAATAAGGAACAATGGAAAATCCCAATCCCGAACTGTGAGCATCCATCCTGCATTTTGCATTGTCTTGTCACCATCTCTAATACAATCCTGATGGATCAAGGACTTAATAGATCTTTTGAAGCAATCATCATCAACAATGGTTATTCATTCTTTATTCTTCTAACTTCTCTTTGTACTAACCAGGTATCATGACAGTCAATAAAAAAAACATAATCAATGCATCCATCCTACATTCACAAACCATCAGCATAAATACATCTTATGATCATATCACATCATACATTTTGCATCACCATTTGAGTTGTGAGGAATAATATATATATATAATTCTACGCCTCTTAAATCATTTCATATCATGACCATTTGCATTCATACATCCATATGCATACATCATCATCAAAACATGCAAAGAAAATATACAAAAAGAAATGCATCCACATCATTTGCATCCATAACATCTGCATATCATAAATCATTCATCCATATCATATCATGAAAAGATAATGAAAAAAAATATAACATTGCATCCATATCATAAATAATCACATATCACATAGGCACAAAATAAAATACATCCATACATGATCATATATAAGGCATCCATATCACATCGTCCATACATAAAATAAAGTCAACACATCATAGCATAAATCATTTGTATCTGTATCATATATTAATATCAAAAAAATGTGTCATGGTACAAAATTTGGATTAGTGTATGTACATCAATTGTAAGTACAATATCCATGAGACTATCAAAAAGGAGCCCATGAGTGTATATCTATATAAAAAATGGGGAAAAATCAAAAAGTGTGTGTACATCATAAAACTAGCCTTGATGGCTAGTACCCTCTCCAGCCTGCCTCTCAAGCTGATCCTTTTCATGGGGATGCGCATTGCTGCACTATGAAAAATCAAGCTGATGAAGAGCTGTTGGAACATGGTTATGTAGAGAGGTTGTCACAAAGGTTGCCTATAATATGCAACCTTTGTGACAACCTCTCTACATAACCATGTTGACACAATCCAACCATGTGTGGTTTCCACCATAACCTTGATCTTCTACCGCATCGCCACCTCCTAATCTCTCTCTCCAATGATAGCTTGTACTCTCTGTAGTGCCACATCTCTCTCAGCTTTCACCGCGATCAACCATTGCCAAGCCTAGTCTCGCTCAACAGTAAGAGCCAAAACCTATTGGTAGGCCTGGTCCTGCTTACTAGTCAATGCCTACACCTACTATTGCAATTGCTAAATCTATTTGTCTCACACATTTGGTGGTGGCAGTGGTGGTATTGCATGCTACTATGGTCCCTACTACTCAACCACTAAGGTTGTTGAGGAGGTTGCTACTATACAACTAGAGGAGCTCTTGGAATCTATCCATCTTGGCCATCCTAGCCTCCCTATCCCCTACCCTTGGCACCTCTGCCTCGCGGTCTCCCTCTGGGAGGAGCACCTACTGGATCTATAAGTTTCCTCAGAGGGATGAACCATGCATTGTATGTTGGAGTGGTTTGTGCTATAGGCTGGCCCTAATCATATGCCTAAGGGTGGGAAACCAACTGTCAGAAGCTGTCAACGACCTCTGGAGCCAAAATCATTAGTCCCCATGTGGGAACCTCTCTAGTCGATCTAGAAAAATGGCTCTATAGGCATCATCAAGTCTATCCTATACATCACCAAACTGTCTAGATACCCTATCAGGAAGGTACCACTCAATCATGGTGTGCTCTTGACCCTACATGTAACGTGTCTATCTGGAAAAGTATAATTATTGTATATCATCAAATTGTGGTAGCATCTGAAGCCATGGGTCTAGCAAAAAATGATCATATCATCAATCACTTGTCTCTAATATAGGTGCCCAATCTATCCAGTGTGCCTAATTGTGATGGCACCTTGATATCTCCATATGACAGGATCGTTCAACTCCATGTCTACAATCTATAAAATGGGTTGAAAAACAAAATTGTGCTCCCATGCCCAAATATGAAGAAGAGTAACACTTGCACTGAGGGATTTCCCATCACAATAAAAAAACTCATGTAAATCATGGTACAGGGAGGCCAACATCACGAGCCCCCACATGAAAAGAGTCCTCTTGTACAACATCTGCTGCCATGCCAAACCCCATCCTAGACTGAAGAATCCATCCCATCTGTCTAGAGCCACCAAACTAGAAATGATGGTTGTAATGATCAATCTAAAGGCTGGCACGTGACCTTTGTATGTCTCTAAATCAATCTGCAATGTAAACAATGCAATCTAGTCCATCTGCATCACCTCGAGACAAGTATTGAATCCAACATCAGTTTCATAAATAACATGGTCTTTGTGGATAGGAAAATGCAATATCCGCCACACATCCTCCAAGGTCACTATCACCTCCTATGTCAGAAGGTGGAAGGATGAGGTCTTGTTGTGCCATCTCTCGCATAGAGCTATCATCATAGCCAAATGGGTCCTAATAACAGGTGTGTATGTAATGTACCATAATCTGATCTCTCCCAGGTGCTCCTGGTGCAACTTTGAAAGATCACCTAATCTCTCAAGAACCGTCAGCCTCTGGTCCTTTGACACCAATGGTGGGAAGACCTCCTACACCCACAAAGCACACGACATCAAGAAATTATCAAAATTTGAAGTTATTTAGAATTTTTGGCTCATAAATTATAATAGCGTCTCTATATTCAAAATTCAAATAGCGACACCTGATGCATTTCAAATTTCAAATTGTAAAGTGCATTGCCAAACAAGCTGACATTGTGATTTATCTTCTAGCATGACCTAACCCTAACTTTTAAATCGAAAAGTGCATCATCATATAAGCTCGCATCACCATTTAAAATTAGAAACCCTAATCTTAAATTGAAAGAAGCATCGCCATATACATATGTGTTGGTATATATCATTTGGGTGTCACCGATTTAAGTTTAGGCATCGCTATATAGCAACGCCACCATAATCTAAATTCTAATGCCTAATAAATGCATCAAAAATTCAAAATTCAAAATAGGTTTTGAATCACATACAGGTGGTCCTATGCTTGGAAGCCACTGGAACTCTTGAACTCAATCAAATATGTGTCGGGGAAGCTCATGGCGTGCCTTTAATCAAAGGATCATAGCTCAAATCACAAGAATTTCTTAAGTGTGAATGCACAAATGAATTGGAAATGACCCCTCTTGTCCTATGCCTATTTAAGCTACAAAATTAGGGATTTTTGCCCTAATTTAACCTTAATAATGGGGTTTATTATCTCCTTCACCAAAATTTCCAATCTAGACCTAATTTTGCATCATTTTTTACATTTTTGGCATTATTCTTGCATCCCGAAACCTTTTTGAACCCTTGGGGAAACTTTTGAATCATTTTTGAGAAATAAACTCAAAATTTGAAGTTTTTGCTCAATTTCTTGAGGGGGCAAGGAGTCAATTTTATCGTTCTGTTGGGGCATCTAAAAAATCAATTTTTGTTTTTTTATTTTAGCAGCATTTTTTTATCTGACAAGCATTATTTTTTGAACCAAAGTAATAGGTACCTCACTTCAAAGAGGGGAAAAATGTAGACACTGAAAAATGTCATATTGATATCATACACTTAAATCAGATCTATTAGCATCATTTCCTCTTTAATCCATCCTCTTTTTGCTTAATTAATTTAATTAGCCTAGTTAATTAATTAATTGCATCATTTTCATCTATTGGTCTAATTAATTAAATTGGGTTAATTCATCTCTTTTCGCACTAACACTTCATCTAATTAAATTAAATAAATTAAAACATTTAATTTATTCTCCTAAGTCATCTTATTTAATTGAATAACCCTAAGTTATTTAATTAAATATCATTTCACCCCTCCCCTATTTATTAAATCATATAATTTAATAAATATCATTTAATTCCTCTAATCCCCTAATTGCATAAATTAAATCTCATTTAATTAGAAATTAAACCAATTTTCCTCTAAGCAAAGGGAATATTTCCATGGAATATTATTTATCCTTTTTGCACAATTAAAACCTTGTTTTAATTTGTAAAGTACCTTTTTTCCTCACCCAAGAGGAATATTCTCTCTCCTCCAATCAAATCACTTGGCTTCTTGAACAAGTTAAACCTTCAACCTCTTTAGCAAGTTACCTTTGACCTGTGTGAGGAGGTCAAAAGTGTGTTTGTTTGAGGTAAGTGTGAACCCTTTATTAACTTTCATCATGCATTCTCATTCGTTGATGAGAATCCATGATCCATGCCTCTCATCTCCTTCATCTTGAATCGTTGATTAAGCTTTTTGATCCCATCCATCCATTCCTCATTTGCTCTCCTATAAATAGGTCACTATTAGGAGACAAATGGATCCATCTTTTTCAAAGCAAACTTATGCTATTGAAACTCATTCATCCATCTTTTAATTATAAACTTATGTTGTTGAATTTACTCATGTACACACTCATCTTTTACTCACTATTTAGCTTGTTTTTGTTCATTTTAATTGCATAATAGCTTAGAGCATCCATTAATGGCTTCCATGCATCCATCTTAGTTTGTAAATAAATTAGTGTTTTCATCTTTTAGAATAATTAGATCATTTATAGCATAAAATAATGGTAACTTAGCTTGCATCATGTTCATGTTAGTATAAATTAGGTTTTCATACACCAAACACTATGGTTTCATCGATTCCCTTCCATAGAATTGACTGAAACAAGCTCACTAATCATGATATTGGGAAAGGGTTGTCGTTTCACATCAACTCAACACCAATTCCACAACAAGATAAGTTTTAGATGGATTAGAATAGATGTTTTGAAAGCTTTCATAATTGAGTATGTTAGGTTTTGATGAAATGTTTGGTTTCAATTCTATTTGATTGATCTTGTTTTGATTTGAGTATTGGTAGCTATGTTATGCTTCGATTCTTCATGGATCAAGCATAATTCGGCCCATACTGGTATTTTCGCATCACACAAACAATGACAATCAACCTAGAAGATTTATTGTTTGAAATTTTCATAGTTTCAAACTAAAATCCTAATTGGATTAATTTCAACAGAAATGGTGAAATTTCATAAAATGTTAAACATACCCAGATCATAGTGTTTATTCCTAAATCCTTTTTTTGTATCTATAAACTTTTGTATCTTCTATCTCTTCTCTCCTTTTTCACCGTTCTTCTTCTACTTGCCCAATCCTTGCCAACTCTTTTCTCTTTGTTTCTATTTTTGTTTTATAGACTTAAAATTGTGAATGTAACTTGTGTTGTTGAGAGAATGAGAGATCATTCTCTTTTTATTATTTTCTTTATCTTTTTTTTTCTATTTTTATTTTGATTTGTATTTGCATTCTATTTTCTAAATTTAAACTCTTTTCTTCTATTTTTTTCTAATTTTCTATTGTTTTCTTTCTCATTGTTTTGTTTTCAAAATCTCACTTTCTTTTCTATGATTTATTTCTAATTTATCAAATAAAATTGATTTTTAATAACAAATTAGCTTGCATCACAATTATCTAAAAATAATAAATAATAATATATATATTTATTCTCTAGAAAGGATAAGCTGTAAAATTATCTTATGCATGCATAAGTTAAACATTTGCAAAGACATGTTTAAATAAACTACATGTTCTATTAATATCTTATCATGTAAAGTGTATGATTCTCATTTGGAAATTCAAACACATGCTTTAAAGCTAGCTTAACGTGGCACAAAGGTACATTCTCCACACATACGAGTTAGAGAACTTCAACATGACACACTTAATAAGAAATATTCATCAGATTTTGTAAGGAAAACATGCTTGGATTAAGTCTTGAGATTTCCTTGTAAAGGACAATGCTAAATTTATATTTAGTTTTAGCATCAAAATTTATTCAAATTTAGCCAAACTCCGGTTATCAAGAAAGATTTCTACTAAAGGGCTATTTCTTTAATGATTACAAATGAAACATGTTAACTTGTGTCAATGTTGAAACTAGTACAAAATTGGCATTGCAGTCCATATGAATACATGAAACTGAGCAACCATTTTAAACTTTGAGACTTTCCAAGTGTGTCATCCTTGTAAGATGTTCTCAAGAAAGTGTTTCGTAAAAAGCATGGCAAGCTTGCCTTTAAACAAAATTCAACTTGTTTCATTTTTCACTTATCAAAAATTTAGTCGACTTGTAAAATAGAGGTTTGTGTTTGGTATATTATAGGTTCATGGAGCTTAAGGAGTTTCAAGTGAGAAATTACACGGTGCTAATTGTAGTTAAATCGTGGGAAAAGCCTTTCTCAGCATGTATCAAGAAAGAAGAATTGCAAAAAGTTTTCAAAGTAAATTGTAATTT
Source organism: Sequoia sempervirens (assembly GCA_007258455.2). NCBI lineage: Eukaryota > Viridiplantae > Streptophyta > Pinopsida > Cupressales > Cupressaceae > Sequoia > Sequoia sempervirens. The sequence goes on from VDFB02270651.1 coordinate 721,055,669, forward strand.
TGTGTTAAATTGCATTAAAATCATCATTAGTGAGGATGTATTGCGCATAGAATTGCAAAGGATCATATTTCCAGAAAACTTACTATATATTTTCTTATCAAACATTTTGGATTTGGTTCAAAACTTTAATGTGTTAAAAACTATAGCTAGTAATTTTTTTATCAGACTTTATCTAGAAAATGATGCATTACTTCAGAGTGTTCAACAATACGACTTCACCAAGGGTGATGGTCTGGTGGGAGGTTTATTCCCCAAGCATCTAATCCATTATAAAAAGAGCTATGCGAAATTTTTTCAAGGTATGCTTCTATCTACAATGCATGATACCTTGAAGCTTACTTCTACCAAGCTCTTAATAAGTACGGATCTACTTTTTCAGTAGAGGAAATAGATCATATCAAGAGAAAGTATCATGCAATATCTTTCTTGAAGAACCATACATGTGTGCATGATTTTCAATTATTAGTCTTTCCACAAGCTGCCAGGGGGAAATATTGCTATTGTTATGTTCCTAATATTAATCTAATAGTTTCTTCGCTGGAGTATGATTATAAAAATAAGCATGTGCAAGATAAATGTTTGGTAAACTACCCTCGAAGAGAAAGGAATAAGTCAACTTCTTTTTAAGCAGTGTTTCATTATTTTGTCTATGGGTGATTTTGTATTCAGGGTTTTTAGTTGACTATGTGGATAACGTAGTTATAATTTTATTTTACAATGTCATGTAAAAGGGTGAATATACAAAAACTGTAAATACTCTGTATTTTGAATATGTAATGGGTTTTGTGCTAGACAATGTAAAGGGTTACTCAAGGCTATATTTGAATATGTAATGGGGTCTATATTTTGGTAATGTACGGGGATTTTTCTCTTGCAATGTAAAAGGGGGATGCCATTTGTCAATGTAAAATGGTTTCCTCAAAATGTAAAAGGGGGCTGTCATCTATCAATGTAAAGAAGTCTAGGAATTTTTTGTACTTTCTCGAGCTATAACCAACATTTTTCTTCTTGGTTCTTTCCCATCAATATGCTCGCCTAAACTAGGTTTTTATAATATCTATAATTTAATATAAATATAATTATAGTGGCTTGCCACTTTTGCTAAAAAAATAAAAATAAAAATTTTATTCTTTAAATAAAAATAAGAAATAAATTGAACTATTTCTTGTATTTTCTATGAGTATTTAATTTTAGCCACCAATTAATTAAATAACCAGCTATAAAATAAGAAGCAATATAATATGATTAATTAATGCAATTCTAATGGAACTATATGATTTCTATGTGTTTGTGTGTGCAAATTCCTTTCACTACAAGTCACCATCAGTTGGCTAGACACCCACTCCTCGATGATTCTCTTACTCTTCTAAGAGTATATTCTTATTATGTACATGGGTCAATGTTTGGTCAACGATCATTATCCTAATGATCAACTTAAATAAAGATAAAAAAAATTCATACCTCTTTAATTATGTTTTACTTCAATGCCAAAATCAGCCCAGCTAACAATTGTGTTGCTACTCCACACACTTGTTTGTTCATAACTACAAAAAATCCTCTATTTAACATTCATTCACTTACAAAAATTGTTAGCATGTCATTGTTCATCAAATCAACTAGATTTTATACTTTATAACGAATAAAATCATGCAAGCTATTTTATTTCCTTTATAAAATCTTATTCATATTTCAGGCATTTACATAAAAATAAAAAACTTATTTTCATTTTTTCAACATGCCTACTTGCATGAGATAGTAGAAAAATTTCCCTTACAATGAAAAACAAGCATCCCATACTACCTTTTATCATCATTGGCAAATCAAAAATTCTCAATAAAATTTTTACAACAAGGTCTTCAACTTGAAACATAAAAGATAAGAGAAACATAATTATTCAACATCTAAAAGATCATTACATGGTTAGAAGATCAAAATAAGAATTTCATCAACTTTCAATATCATTACATCCATTTACCAACAAAGTAAATATTAATTTGTATTGGAAAGAAAATATACAAAATGTAAAATTTCTACTTTTGATCACATACAATCATAATTTTCATTAGAAGTATAAATTCATGTTGCATCCATTTTTTGAAAGATTTAAATGTATATTATACTTGTAACTACTATAGCCAATTGGTTATTCCCAAGCTAACAACCAAAAATAAAAAACATGGTTAAGGCACTTTTTCCACCCAACCATAAATGCAACACTTCCCCGAGATTCTTCCTAACTCGAAGAATACCTAGTCCTGCATGAGGTGCATAGAACCTATATAAAAAGGTAGGAGGGAAACTCTTGATGCAAGCTTGATGCCTTACATGCATTCTATACTATAATGAACATATTTCTCACATATAGGATGTGGCAGAGAAACATATAACATAGAAACTAAGCATTCATTATCCATCTATTTCAATGGTACAATATAGCTTTAGCCAAAGCATAAGTACAAAAAGTGGTTGATATTGAAAAAGATCACCTTCTCTATTAATCCACATTCGACATCTTGTCCCAGAAGGTAATCTTAAAGCTTATCACACACAGCATATTCAACAAGAATAATCTATCTCAAATTACATAAAAATATAGGTCAGATAACATGATAGTGCATAACATGCACACGTGCACATAGAATGATTAATTAATAGAAGAATACATGAACCCCTTTGTGTATAACTCACACAGGGTACAAATACACAATTTACTTGTAGTGCCTCACTCACACAAAATATGGTATATGCATCAAATACAATGAATATTTCTCATTCAAGTTTACATAGAATAAATATGGTAAGTGCATCTCTTGCACAAGTGCATCACTTGCACAAGTGCATCACTTGCACAAAAGGTGAAATATGCATAAATCATAGTAGTATAGCTATAGTGATCATTACTTGATCCAATACACAAATTATGAATGTACTCATTACTCAAGTTCTTTATCCACACAAAGGAATCAATAACTTACTCTAGTGCATCACTCGCACAAGGTCAACAATAATATAAAATATGCATCACTTACATTAGTATAAGTATAGTGAACATTTCTTGTTCAAGTATAAATAAGGCAAAAAAAAATTATATGATATGAATACAATCACCCATATGGATTTTTCATTTGCACAGAGCATGATAAGTGCATTATTGCACAAGTATCATTCTCATCTAGTACATGTGTAAGTACTTTCACTAATAACAATCAAACATACATGATTCATCACATCAATCACTTTTGCCTTGTCTATTAGACAGATCAAGATATTTATCTAATCAACTTCTATCATTAATCACCAATGAAGATTTTTAAGACATCTGAAGCTTGCATTTTTGAAAGATCCTTTGGATTCTACTAGATCCAAATCTTGTAAGAATAAGATGTTTGCTCAACAATCAACTTTCCTAGAGCCTAGTACTATTAAAAACATTCCCGCCTTTAAAACATCCCTCTTAGGTTTCTTACCTTCAAGAAGGCTCAACCAATATTTAACTATTATAATCCATTTTATTTACTTCGCAGATGACTTTCCTTCTTCCTCTTATGAAAATTTCATCTTTTCTCCTTTCCTTGTATCTTTGAACTCATTTATCTTTTATGTCATAAAAGATATCTCCCTTCACAATATACTTCTCTTAGTAATCCACTTTTATTACCACATCATCATTCATGGGTTGTCACCATATACTATCCATCTTGGCTTACTTCAAATAGTCACCATTACTCTTACTAGCAAGTCCTATCAAAACTCGATTAAGGAAAAGGGTTCTCAGAACTCTAGAGTTCTTGAATGATCGAACTGCATCTAAACTTCTACTCAATTCCAACTAACCATATAAGAATCACCAAGATTCCAACTCATCAAAGAATCTTTCGCCCATAACTAAGGTTCTCTATTCAATACAACAGGTTCATATACTATAATGCAACCTAAGCATAGAAGACTCAAGGCCCGAGTATTGAACCTAGGAGCTTTGATACCAAATGTAAGGTCTATAAATCTCACTTACTAAAAATAGCCTTTGATAAGCAATTCAATACCTAAAATAATTAAACAATATAAGATGATTATTAAATGGTGCTAAAAGGAAATAATTAAATAACTTCATCATTATTTTCAAATGGAATTACATACATTAATGAGTCATTATGTATATTAACACAAGGTTGTGCCTTATAAAATTTAGCCATGTAGGATTACACAAAGATAATGCAATATCAATAAATATAAAATTCAAATGTTGTAATGAAAATTAAGGAAACATCAAGATAATAAATGCATCCACAAAAGAACCATAACACAGTGATTTTCATGAGTGGAAAACCCCTATAGGGATGAAAAACCACTTGTAAAAATGCCTCACTGGCTACAAAATCTCACTGATTACAAGATGCCTCTCTGACAATTATCATACTATCTCACTGGCATCACCATTTACAATTTCATTACACATCTATGAATAATAAAGCAATCAACTATAGAGGATATCACTTTGTTGCCCTCCATAACATTTATTAGCTTAGTACTATCACATTTCATATCCTACGATCCACAAGAACTAGAATCTTTAGCATATAAAACATGTCAAATAATAACCCCACTATATTGCATATAATTTATGAGATATTCATTTTAGAATTCTGATTTACAACTTCAAAATATATGTCTCTATAAAGCATCAAACAAAAAATAGTGACAAGTCATTTTTATATAATAAACAATAATAGATGTAATGCTACCACTTGTCATCAAATAAGCCCTTTCAACTGTTCTCATAACTGCTTGTTCGAGTCACTATTGTGACTATCTTGTATCACCTTTTAATCTACATTTTAACTCATAAATGGATAACAAAACAAACAAAAAACAACGCCTATAGTAAATGATTGCATACATAACCCCAAATCATAGGACATCATTTAAGAAGGTTGTTACAATATATGATCAACGAATTAAATAAATAAGGTATATCTCATGTATGCATGCAAGTATATAAGCTAGAGAATATATGAGTTTACATTGTTATAAAATCAATAGCTCAATTTACTTTGCAAGAAAGATTTTAAAGATGAATATCTATTAGTAAATTACATTATATAAAAGGCCTTAAGAATACTACATGGTTCAATAACAAAAAAATATATAAATGTACATAAATTTTACTTAATATCTATACTTCCAATTTATGGCTAATATGTATTGTATTATGCCAAGAAAGATTCTAATCAATGGTTAAATTTTGTATTAATTATTTACTATTGATGGGATTCAAAGAAAGAATCCTATTGACCAAAAAGAGTGCATTAAATTCCTTAAAGGGATGGTCTTATTTTACATTGAATATTGGTGATGCTAAAAAATAAATTATAAAAAAAATTAGGCTTATACTATAATAATGTTCACTTACTCAGTCATCCATAGTGTCAAAGGAGCATGCCCATCAAAGAAAATCAATAGGACTATATTTGGGCTTAAGATAAAGTTGTAGATTAACATGCATTTAATTAAGTGAGGAAACACAAGGCAATAAATATAATATGTAAGTATACATTCTTATAAAATCAAATGATAGGTTTAAGATTGTTTAGTAATGAAATTAGAAGGTGTAAGTCATATAGCACAACCCTTCCCATCACGAAAGAGCATTACTTATGAGAGGGTTTGACATAAAAAAAATACCATTCCTATGATATGTTCTCTTCTTTAAGACTGAGGCCAATGTGAACTAAATACTCTAGAGATCTAAACCATTTCCATCATTTTAAGCAAGTCGATGTTCCAAAGGAGATAATTGGTGATGCTAAAAGAAACAATATGAGATTATTTATTTTGCATGTTTTGGGCTGAAATATATCTCTTTAACTTCTTTCCATTCTAAAAAAAATACACAGTATTGTGATTTCAATTAACTCTAGGTAAAATCTAAAATGAAATTGTTTGATTGGTGATTTAATAAGAGTAACGCCTTTCATTATGAGTTCACCATGGATAGAATTTTGTCATATGAGAGTTATCAACAGTGGCAGAAATTAGTGAAGGGATAAAATGAAGGACGCTTGGCTACTCTAGTTGGGATGACTTAGATGGATATGTAGATAACAAGAGAATAAAGTTTATCATACAACACCACGAAAAGTATGATAAAAAAATATGCATAGGACACCAATAAGGAAAGTAAGAAAGTCGTTAGAGATGCATCTAGGGAGGATCAATATTTACCTAATGATTGAAGGCGATGCTATGCTTGAAGATCAAATTAAATATAATGTGTTCTAAACAAAAATCAATTTTTTGAGTGGGTCAATTCAACTAATAAAGTCAAGGCATACATAAAATAAATGAGCAGGTGTAGGTATAAGTGATGAAAAATAAAAGGCTTAATCCTAGAGATCGGTTCTAGATTGCCACAAGATAACCATAGATCATAGTTTTTAAAACATAAGAACTATTTTATCAAATCCAAAAGACTAAAATGATTGCAAGAATTTTCACATAAGATCAATGGAAGGCTAGGAAGCTTTTAGGAATAAACGAATTGACAAAAGTAAATCTAGTCACATAAATCTAAGCCATCATCCTCTTTTTTTGGACCTTAGAAGACACTTGAAAATTTTTGAGAATCAAAAAGAATGGAATCAAATGAAAATGCACAAAACCTAAATGTGAAGCATGCAATAACCATTCATGATTATGTTAATAATCAAAAATAGATAAATGGTCTCAGGAATGCCACAATTTCAAGATAACACAGTATTAAATCACAAACCAATACCAAATGAATCCAAACAATGACGATCAACCTAGAAGATTTATTATTCAAAAATTTCATAGTTTAAAACTAAAATCCCAATTGGATTAATTTCAACATAAATCATGAAATTTCATAAAATGCTAAACATACCTAGATCATTGTGTTTATTCCTAAATCCTTATTTTTGTATCTATGAACTTTCATACCTTCTTTCTCTTCTCTCTTTTTTCACCATTCTTCTACTTGTCTAATCCCCAACTCTTTTGTCTCTATTTCTGTTTTGCAAACTAAAAATTGTGAATGCAATTTTTGTTGTTGAGAGAATAAGAGATCATTCTCTTTTTATTATTTTCTTTCTCTTTTGTTTTTCTATTTTTATTTTTCTTTGTTTTTGCATTTTATTTTCTAAATTTAAGCTCTTTTCTTCTATTTTTTTCTTTCTCATTGTTTTATTTTTGAAATCTCACTTTTTTTTCTATGATTTAAATTTCTAATTTATCAAATAAAACTATTTTTAATAAAAAATTAGCTTGCATTGCAATTATCTAAGTATAATAAATAATAATAATTTTATTCTCCAAATAAAAACAAAATAAATTAAACTATTTCTTCTATTTTCTATGAGCATTTAATTTTAGCCAACAAATAATTAAATAACGAACTATAAAATAAGAAGCATTATAATATAATTAATTAATGCAATTTTAATGGAACTATATGATTTCTAAGTGTTTGTGTGTGTAGATTCCTTTCACCACAAGTCATCATTAGTCAACTAGACACCCCCTCCTCAATGATTCTATTACTCTATTGAGAGTATATTCCTATTACGTACATGAGTCAATGATTGTTCAATGATCATTTAAATTGTAATATTAAATTGAAAATTAACTACTAAAAATAGGGGTCTTGACATCATTTGTAAATATGTCTAGATTAGGAAAATCTTCTTCTAGAGGAAGATCATCTATATTTCTAGTGGAAGAAAGTGTCTCATCTACAAAAGGGGAGGGGATTAGAATATGGATGGGGTCAACTTTAGTTTTTTTATTATGGATGCCATGGAAAGGAATAATGGGATATTGAAAAAAAGATAGGATGAGATGGCAAGATTTGAATAACTTGTTCTTGATTAGCTTCAGTAAGATAGGGGGACCAACCACATTCAAGCCCCTAGGTCATGAAGAGCCAAGAGCAGAAGGATGCCCTAACTTACCTCACTCTAAAGGGGTGTCTTGAAATGAGGGACGAGAATGATCTATAAGGTCCCTCAATCACTTTGTAGACCCAAAATCTCGAATAGGGGTAGGCAAGATGATTTTTGAGTTCAACACTGTACCTAATGTAACTCTCTACCCAAGGATGAAACTGTAGTTCTAGTGTGACAATGCGACACCCTAGAATCTCTCAGGTGCATTGGCATCTGTACAACTAGAGGATGAAAAATATAGTAAGAACCTCCAAAAAATGAGTTGAGGGCCTAGCTAGTGGTTTTTAAGAGAACAAAATAGAACTATAAAGTAGATATGTTAAAGCTAAGGTGACAAGGATGATCTCACAAAAGAGTATTTTTTTCGGCTAGCTCCAAATACACGTCCACCTAAACATAAGAAAGAGGAAAATTGTTGGGGGGCTATATAGGGGCTTGCCTCAGTAAGACCCCTACTTTTGTGTTTCCACCTCCATAGATAGGCAAGATAGCCACAATAGAAAAAAGTATGATAAAGGAGAAAATAATGTAAATAACACAATAAACACTAAAAAACAATAATGTGCTACTCAACCAAATTGTAGAGGAGAGGAGTGAAAATGCTTACCACCTCCACCAAGAGCTCACTAGCTAATGGAGGAGAAAAGATGACTCAAGCCCCTACTGCAATGGTTTTTTCCACACTTGGTCTACAAAGTTGATGGAGTGTTGTTGTTACTATTGAGTGTCAAAGTGCTGCTTGAAGTGATGGATGCTAAGAGAATGCTTGAGAATTCTCAAAGAGAGTGTGTAGAAGATGGATTAAATGAAGAATGGAAGAATTTGAAGAAGGGAGAGAATATGCCATATTCAGGTCGGTCGGTCAAAGAGGGATGTTATAAACTAACCCCAAGGGTATGTGCGGGATCATGATGGGCCAAAAAGTGGCATATGATGGGTATGTGGCTGATGACGATTTTTTTTACCCAAAATTGATGAAGCGAAAAGGGTTTTAAAGGAGATTCTCAACTTTCCACCAATATAAATTATGCTTTACTTTGAATTTGATAAATAATTATTATTTATTTTCTATTTGAATTACAACTAAAGTCTAATTGATAGGATGATTGAAAAAATTATAGCTTTCAAACGGTATGACATTTTTGAATCGAAAACATGAATCACATTCTATGCTTTGCATACTATAGGATTTTAAAAAAAGAAATGAATTTCATGAAGTTTTGACCAAATTAAAGGTGGTTAGACTGCTCTGAGTTTTTAATTTTTAAAAGTTGTAATAAAAATTCATAATTAATCATTTACTTAGAAAAATTATAAAAATATGCATCACATCAGGACATGAGTCTTCTACATATATTTAAAATCTTTAAAATATTATCATTTGTGTGGTTAGGGTAGTGGGAAAAACACCTACTTATTTCTTTCTGGGAATTTAAGTACAAGCGCATTGAAATTTCAAATTTTTCACCAAATAGATTTTTTTTTTTTTTTAAATAAACCTAGTAGTTTAGAAAATAAATTCAATTTGCTACATATTCTATTGTTACACATTTTTGAAATAATATAGATAAATTATTCGAATTTTTACGTCAAGTTGCCTAACTTTGATTTTTTTGATTTTTTTGCCACTTAAGGGCTTGTTTTTCCATGATGATCCTGCATTACCCCCAATTGGAAGTGTAATGCCTCTACCAACTTCAAATGCAAGAATCTATTAGGGACATAAGCGCCCTGCAATATCTTTGACAGTTATTCTTCTACCGATGTAAAAAATAGATGCCAAGTGGAACAAAGGCAATAAGCTGATGTGGAATTTCACCTTTGGATTTAGTTTTCTAAGGTGAGGAAGTGTAAAAGAGGAATTTTCTTAAGGGTTCAAAATTTTCTCCTATACATTTTTCCCCCACTTTAGTGAGCATAAATACTAATGAGTTCTTTGGTAAAGTAGATCAAGAAGGTATTAAAGTTAGAAATGCATACATGAACAATTGAGGAGGAAGACCACAATCTAGAGAACTAGAGAGTGCAAGACAAGTAAAGGACTTCATAGCCCTACAGAACTATGAAGTTATAGAATGAAAGCATCTTACAGGCCCATACACCTGCAACGAGGCAACCCCCAACATCTCTCACATGAAGGAAGCCTCAAGAAGTAAGTGCCTCAAAGGCCCACAAACCTACAAGGAAGGTATCCCCCAAGATCTCTCACATGAAGGAAACCCAAAAAAGCACCTTACAGACCCGTAGACCTACAAGGAAGCGTCCCCCAAGATCTCTCACATGGAGAAATCTGAAAAAGCACCCTATAGACCCGCAAATTGTACAAAGGGTGTCCTTCAAGCTCTCTCACATGAAGGAAACCTAGGAAAGCACATTACAAACTCACAGAGCTATAGGGAGGTATCCCCCAAGATCTCTCACATTGAGGAAACCCAAAGAAAATGCCCTAAAAATATACAAACCTACAAAGGAGCAACCCACAAGATCTCTCACATGGAGGAAGCTCAGAAGAAGTGCCCTACAAACCTGTAGACCTATAGGGAGGTATCCCCCAAGATCTCTCACATGGAGGAAACCCAAGGAAGGGGACTCCACAAAGTCAGAAAGTGGCTTAATAGGCACACCCGTAAAGTGACATGTTTACCCACATATAGAACATGTCAGAAAGAGGCCACATAGGCAAGTAAGAGGATAGTCATGCAGACTGCCAAAAAGTTGGAAAAATTTCAAAGGGCTCCACTCAAGGTATGCACTATTCTAAAGCATGAAAGAGATGATTCTTTCTTGAATCGATTCATCATCAAGGAATCCTTTTGAAAGATGTTCACTTCATCAAGGAATTCAAAAGGAAGAAGATTCCCTGACATGAAAGGAAGGTTGAAGTTTCTCCAACCTTGGAGGAAGGTTCTCAAGCTCTTTCTTTATGAACCCATGATGAAGGAAACATGTTCCATTAGGGTTTGAAGTCGAGAATTTGATTCTCTGAAAAGGAGTTTGTGAAGATTCTTGATAAAAGATTTGTTGGCAATGAATGCATTTTCTAAAAATAGAAATTTTATGGAAGTGGTGTTTTCACACATGAAAGGGACAACTCAAGCAAAGAAGAGAGAATGATAAGAAAAGAGAAAAAGAGAAAATAATATAAACACAAAACATAGGGGTAGCCTTATATTTTGGGGTCAGAACTACTCATAAATATAGAAGTATAATAATAGTATATAAAATGAATTGTCATCAACCCCCTACTATATCAGACCATGTGTAAAATGTATGAGTAAACAAAGTAAAAATAAAAAATTGGGTCAACATGGAAGGGAAGCCTAAAAATTCCCTCAACGCTTTGCATCATCCCCAATTTATCAAAAATCAATCACAAATGTGGAAGAATGATGAAATAGATAGAAGAAGGTTTACGATACAAAAACCATTCTTGTATCCAAGCACCAACAAGAGTGACAAGGATCATCTAGGCACACATAGCATAATCATGGGGGAACACATCACAACACACACATCTATTCTAAAGATAAAGAAGGGGCCTCCCCCTAACACTGATCAACCAAGAGGTCATCTACTTCCCACTCTAGATCATTGTAGGGGGAAGGAGGACAAGCCTAAAATGGTGGAATGTTAAGAGAAGTGTCCAGCCCTCCCACAACAAGGGCTAAGGAAGAGGGCCCCGCTAGGTCTCCTCCACTAAGCACTTGTGGAGCTAAGGTCAACAATTTTATGAAGATCGCTAACAAGGCCTGAACTTCATCTATAGATTTAAACATGCACTTTATAGGAGTTCCATGTTTCACCTCAATGGATGAAGAAGGTTGTGCTTGAGATTCACCACTAGGATCATTGATTGATTTGAGAGTAGTGATGAACTCAGGGGAAGCTAGGGCTGGTTCCATCACTAGGATAGAAAGAGGCAACATGGAACCACCTTTAGAAGGTGGGATCATCTTATGTCCTTCATTGCTAGAAGGACAACTCTCCACATTTTACTCTATCAGGGGATGTGAACTCCCCATAGATGAGGAATGAGGCACAAAGGAAGAGGAGGAAGAGAAAACCACAATAGATACCATGAAAGTGTTCATCATATCTATAGGTTTTGGGAAAGGCGAGAAATATGGAAGGGACATCAACAAGGCAGCTCCACGGAAGGATTGATGAACACCTACACCTTTTAGGGTTAGGCTCATTTGTACTCACAGTGGAAGCTAGAAGTGAGACTGAGCTAGATTGAATGGAAGCAGAGGGGAGGAGAGAGGAGGATGCAGTAGGAGGCCCTGATACAGGGCCGGTCATCTCCTCTTCCTTCCTCTATAAGGTGGCCTACTCAACCATAAGAACCTTTTGTCGATGCTTGCAATCACATGCAAAATAGTTTATGTGACTCTTTGAATAAGAGGCCAAAGGATGAAAAGGAACAAAAGGCTCCTGCTCATCCATGGGAGTGTCCACTACAACCATTTTTAGCAAAGAATTAGCCTCCTAAATGGGAGCAGGAGGAGCAGGTTGAGAAGCAGTGGGGGGAATCAACTCTAATGCCTTGACATCAAGCCTCTTCCCATTTATTTATTTGGGAGAAGAAGAAAAAGGAGATCATGGAGGCTAAGACATAGAGGATTCCCCATGGGAACCTTTCATCTTACTTGTGAATGGGCTGGCTCAGTAGGTAAACATGAAGTTCAAATGTAGGGTGCTTGGGATGCCAAGTGGGCACAATAGGATTCTCTCACAAACATGGAACAAAATCCGATGGCACCACAACAGAGTGAGAGGAGCATCAAACTGAACAGAAGAGGAAGAAGGAGGATCTAGGACCCTTCTCTTCTTCCCTTCTACACCTTGGTGACATCACTGTCAGAGCACAAAAAAGCCCTATGTGAAACAACACACAAAGGTGGGTCATACCTTGGAATGTAAAGGGGAGTCTTGAAGTTTTATGGAGTGTATTTGAAGATTTTTAAACAATATGCAACAAGGAAGTTGCAAAATATGTTAAAATATGTTGCATTGTAATAAGTTGTCCATGTATGTCATGTTGACAAGGTGATCTTAGTGGATAGGATATAATGTAGGTTTGGTTTTCATGTTTTTTTCTTATGAAAAAGGTCTCAATGACCATTTGTTATGAATTGGAAGGCTTTTGGGGTCTTAGTAGGTCAGTTAAGAGGAATTTTAAAAATTAAGTTGTAAGGGGATGATTAAGGCCAAGCATTGGAAAATTGTCATTTTAGAGTTGAAAAAAGGGGTGATTAAGGTAGTTGGTCGGTTCTTAGAAGTTTTTTAAGGTATTCCAATGATATATTGATGTAATTCCTCGAGTTTGAGGTTGTTGAACAAGTTTGGAAGGAGTTTCCAAGAAGAAGTTGTTGTTTTTCTGTGTTTTTCATAAATAAATTGCTGCTACCATACATTGTACGGCCTGTATATGTTGTTAAATTATCTAAGCCTATAATGGTTGGATAGATAATTGAATAACCTTTCTTTTTGCGTTAGAATGGTGTAATTTCATTGAAAATTGAGTGAGATATCCCCATTTTACTACCGGGTGGTCTCAAACCCCATGGTTTTCCTATAGAATTTGTTGATCACGTGCTTGGTACGATCTGTACGTTTTGTTTTATGATGAAAGAATGTAATGGTTGGAAAGAGGATTGAATAATATTTCTTTTGGTGCTGGAGTGGTGAGTTTTTATTGATTATTAAGCGAGATATCTTAATTTTACTCCCGGGTGGTCTGAAAACCCTTAAAATCAGGGTTTTGAGAGGAAAATGTGGATTTCTTCCATTCCCATGTTGTAAAGTGGAAAAATCCTTGTGGGATGGAATATATGGGGCTGTAATACTATGTAATCAAGGTATTGGAGAATGGAAGGCTTCTTGGAGGAAGTGGTGCAATGTTTTTGGCTTGACATCTCTATGTGATAAGCCTAATTGACAAGCAAAAAAGTGAGTTTTTGCTTGATTCTAAAGAATCGGTTTAAGAGGCACTTAGGAATGATGGTAAAAGGTGTGGAAAACCTGTAGGAGTTTTATTTTTGGCTTTGGGGTGAAGGGGAGAGCCTAGATAGTCAAGACCCAGGTGTAGGTCTGTGAATTAGGTCTCTTGGAGCAGCAGTAGAATGGCTTATTGTGGTTTGTGCCTTGACAGTCATGGGAAAAGGTATTGAGACTTGATAGAGGTCCATTTTGGATGTCTAAATCCATAGGTTTGGTGTCTTGTAAGTCCTCCATGTGGATTTCATATTGACTATCCTACCGGGTAAGGCTAGCCTTAAGGGAGAAAAGTGCCTAATTCACCATAGTTTGTGGAAGTTTGTTGAAACCTAAGTGCTAGGAAGTTGTCACACCTTATTCTGATCCAAAAATACATGATTCAATGTTTCCAAGGTCTGTAAGAGTATTTGATAGAAGCATTTAAGCTGAGTGTCTTTGCCATCATAGTTGGGTGTTTGCTATCCCTGCCACTCTACATCATAAGGTAACGAGGATATCTCACTTTTGCCTTAGATACTCTTTCTTATAATTTTGATATATTTGATACAAGAGGTCCTTCCTAGGAAGGAAGGACCAACAGCACAATCCAGAGTAATCTAGAGTAACTATCATAGGCAGCAGTGGTTTATAACTAGTATCATGAATCACATGCACAGAACCCTCTGGATAAATTATAAAAAATTATGCAATCGAGGCACAAAATTCATAGCTACTAACCAAGGGATACCAACACAACTCTAAAGATTCGACCCAAGGATTATGTTGAATAGAAGCTTCACGGTTTAGATCCAACAAAATTGACAAGAAAATACTACAAAGGAGAATAGAAGCTTGTCATCATCTTGAATGGTGCTCATAGGTGCATATTTTATTTTAAGAAAATTTTATTAGCATGATCTCCTTAGTTATGATGTTTACTTGAGATTTCGGATCAACAAGAACACCTACCATGATGTTTCCATTGATTTGTGTAGGGATGTAGAGAGGAGATGGTTCCCTATTAAAACCCATAGAGATATCCTATGAAGTGAAGGTTATACCAATACCACTACTCATAGAATATGCAAAGGGGATAGGTTGGTGAAGGAAAGAGTCCATCACATGCAATGAAAGACACTCTGTTAGGACCCTCCAAAGGTTTCTAGGTAGAACAATGACCCAATTAAGGTTTTGTTACCAAACACTTCCAGAACCTTCCAACTACACCTACTAGGGGTCGCAAGTTGGGTTGTAAAGCGAAGGCCTCACAATGCTCACACCTACAACACTCCTACAATATGAGGAAATGAGCTTTCAATATCATAAAATGGAACCAAAATGGTTCATGTCGGGCTCACCAAAAATGTAAGAGAGGGGGACCAACCACATTCAAGGCCCCAGGTCATAGAGAGCCAAGAGTGGAAGGCTGCCCTAGCTTACCTTACTCTAAAGAGGTTTCTTGAAATG
Source organism: Sequoia sempervirens (assembly GCA_007258455.2). NCBI lineage: Eukaryota > Viridiplantae > Streptophyta > Pinopsida > Cupressales > Cupressaceae > Sequoia > Sequoia sempervirens. Next base: position 721,071,079 of record VDFB02270651.1, read on the forward strand.
AGGGATGAGAATGATGAGGACTATAAGGTCCCTCAATCACTATGTAGACCCAAAATCTAGAAGAGGGCTAAGCGAGCTAGTTCTTAGGTTCATTGTACCTCAGGTAACTCTCTACTCGAGGATGAAAGCATAGTTCTAGGATGACAATGCGGTGTGCTAGTGTCTCTTAGGTGCATTGGCATTCATACAACCAAAGGACCAAAAATATAGTAAGAATTGCCAAAAAATGAGTTGACAACCTAACTAATGATTTTTAAGAGAACAAATGAGACCTATAAAGTAAGAGAAGTATAAATGAATATGATAAAGTAGATATGTTAAAGCTAAGGTGGCAAGGATGATCTCACAAAAGAGATTGTTTGCTAGCTAGCTCTAAATACACGTCCACCTACACACAAGAAAGAGGAAAATTGTTGGGGGGGTATATAGGGGCCAACCTTAGTCAAATCCCCTCTTTGGTATTTCCACCTCCACGGATAGCCAAGATAGCCATGATAGAAAAAAGTATGATAAAGGTGAAAAGAAAGTAAAGAACATAATAAACACTACAAAAAAATAATGTGGTACTCAACCAAATCATAGAGGAGAGGAGTCAAAATGCTTACCACCTCCACCAAGAGCTCCCTAGCTAAGGAAGGATAAAAGAGGACTCAATCCCTTGCTACAATGGTTTGTTCCACACTTTCTCTACAGAGTTGATGGAGTGCCAAAGTGCTGCTTGAAGTGATGGATGCTAAGAGAATGCTTGAGAATGCTCAAAGAGAATGTGTACAAGAGGGATTGAATGAAGAATGGAAGAATTTGAAGAAAAAGGGAGAGAATTTTCCATATTTGGGTTAGTTGGTTGAAGAGGGATATTACAAACTGACCCCAATGGGAAGTGTAATGCCTCTGTGAACTTCAGATGTAGGAATCCATTAGGGACGTAAGCACCCTGTGCTAAAATTTGTGTGTTGCACGGGCATCCCTGATAGTTATTCTTCTACCAATGCAAAAATAGATGCCAAGTGGAATGAAGGTAGTGGACTAATGTGGAATTTCACCTTCAGATTTGGTTTTCTAAGGTGAGGAAGTGTAAAGGGGAATTTTCATAAGGGGTGAAAATTTACTCCTATACAACTTCAAATACTTCTACTTGATGCTTTGGATAGTGTTCTTGTAATAAAATAGGTTCTAGTAATATATTAGGAATAAAGGACTCTTAGGTAGTCTCAATATGTTGGGATGATGGTAATTAAATTTGGATAGGAATTAGTGGAATGGGTATGATGGGTGATGGGATGGATGATGGTGCTTGGTTTAAGATTTCATGATTATTGATTGGATTTGTATTAAACATTGGATTATCTATTATGGATATCCCTTGTGGAAAATCTTGGAAGGTAGGGGAATGATATGGATTGATTTTGTAAAGATTTTGGGGATGAAGGAATAGGAGAGATGGAGGCTTATTTTGGGCATGCTTCTTCAAGATGTCCTATCATGATTTCAAATGAGGTGGACATGTTATAGCTATTGCTAGACATAGATAATTGGTTTTGATCTTGCTTTGGGAATTTATCTTGATATAGCTCTAACTCCTCATCATATGAGCAATAGATATTGTCAATGTGATTATTATTGGATGGGTTGGGATCTTGTAGAGGAAGATCTTGAGTTATCTTGATAGGTGATGGAGGGAGTGATGGTGGAAGAGGGTTGGATGATATAGGATTAGCCATATGATGGGATTTCCTAACCTTTTTTTCATGTCAAAGTTGAGCATTCATTTCTATATACTTCCTAAGAGATCATTGGAAAATAATGTTTTATTATATGGTTTTATGGATTGAGATGTAGTGGATTCTTATAGCTTAATGGATGAAGGATTGTGAGAGGAGATGGAGGTTACATTAATAGGGCTCTATGATATTGTTTGGTGTTGAGGAATCTATTGGATGAAAGATTTTTTTCCCTTTTGAAGGTTAGAATAAGGATGACTAATGGATTTTTGTTGGGGATCAATGATATGGATGGTGTTAACCAGTTCTTGATATTGAAGATACATGGATGTATGACTAGGGATTATGGGTTGTTGGTAAGTAGGTTGGTATGCTAGGGATTATTAGTATGAGGGGTAGATGGATGGTTGAATAGGTATTGTAGGTTGTTGGTATTTATGTAGCATTCTCATGAGGTTTTTTGTTTAACTACAAAAAATATCAAGGTAAAATGAATACATGGTTATAAATTTGGATTAGGATAGAGAATGGTATGTTTGTTTTTGTTTTTGAATTTTTGAGTTTTTTGGAATTTTATAGTTTTAAAATGTTTTTGGAATTTTATTTTTTTGGATGAATGCAATGCTAGTATGAGATTAATCTATGATTCTTTTGGAATTTGGACATTTTGGAAAGATTTGGAAAATACAAAGATCTTAGATTTTTTAATTTTGATCTTAAAAGGAGGCTACATGAATTTTTTTTAATAGGACTAATGTGACCTGATGAAAAAATTAAACCTCAAGGACAACAAATGATGGTTTGATAAAAAAATAAAATTCCAACTAGACTTGTGAGTTAAAAATCCTACTTTGTTAGTGAGACGATTTTCAAAAATATGAGGTTTCAAGATGTTCAAGAAATGACTCTAGAATGATCAATAATTTTTTTTTCTTTTTTGATTTAAAGAAAATAAGATGAATTTAAAAGATTTTGAATGATGATTTTAACCTAGGGATGCAAGTTTAAAGCTCTATGAAGCTAGAAAAAGTTGAAAATATAAGACTGAATTGGAAAAGAATCTATTTTTGGTTTTTTTTTTTTTGTGTAAAATAAAGTATGAGGTTTGTATGTTTCAAAATAAGCTTTAATTTATCTATAAAAATAGATACAAAAGGATAAATATATGTGGTATATACTATAGAAAAATGTGGTACAAAAAGAAACAATTGCATCTCAGAACTGTAACACATGTGTCATAGAACTCAATAATTGCGGTACAAAAACAAATGTGGTACTAATTATGAAAAATGTAGTTTTCCAACTCTACTAAGATTCTAAACAAAAATATAGATTAGATTTGAGACAATTGTGTTGTAAGATAGAGTTAGTTGCGGTGCTAATTTCTACAATTGTGGTATTCTTACATTCATGGGCTTGACTGACACAAATGCATTACAAAATTATAATAGTTGTGGTTCAAGACTGACACAATTTCAGTTCATAGAGAGATGCATTACATAAATTAGTAGATCCATCACATAGATTCTGTAATTGTGTTGCAGAAACAGTTGCAGCTCTTTGGGATTTTTCCCTAAAGTCTAGTTTTTCTAAGTGATAGTAGGTGTTTGATTTTACAAATTTTAGACAGATGACATTGATAAAACATAGAATATAGTACGATATAGCTATTGAATCTTGACTCGACTCTTGGTAAAAAGATAAGTCCCTAAGGCCAAGTGTTATCACTAGTAATAATAGAACCAATAAATTTAAATACAAGCACAACTTAGCTATTCAATCAAGGTGTACAAACTTGTAGTAGGCTCACCTCATTGTAAAGTGATAAATACTTCAAAATATTTGATAATTAAAAAATTGAAAAATAATTATTTAATACCTTTATATATGAGTGGATAGCTAGATGCCTAGCTTCATAGGCCCAGTACGGTACAAGCTCGCCTTCTTTATCTCCTTGAGAGGCTATTGCTAGCAACCCAAAAACACTCTATCTTGACTCAAGGGAGGACATGGTGAGTAGCTTTGAGCATTGATCTTTGTACCTTGTACCACTACAAGTCACTATTGAAAGGCTCTTAGGATACTAAAAGCAAGGTTTGTAGTAAGGTACTATTGTGAACAGTGAGCCTATCTAATATGCTCGAGTCAAGAGGTGTCTCCTCTCTACTCTTCACCTCCCTTTCTCAGTAGAATGAGGGTCATGGGGCTTGGCTTGAAGGAAATTTCCCACACCTTGGGGTACAAATTTCATTCTCCCCCATTTATATATCCCACTAGGAAATGTGATTGAAATCAAAGAAATGGGTGATGAGGTTCCAAATCAAGTCTCCCTACTAAATTAAATGACTACATGGTGTAACTTTTAATCACTAGGATCGTTCTTAGGAGTCATGAGGGGAGAGCATACATTAACACCACACCTCAGGAATACAACAAGATTATAAACAAGTAACATTTTTGATTCCCAAGATCATTCTAGGTGTGAGGGAAGAGCATATGCATCATAGGTTCACCAAACATGAACAATTATCATCTTCTTTTAAAACCTAAATGAGATTATCTAAACTAGAAGAAAGAAGACACAATTTTTGTAGATATTCTTTGAGAATCGAACTTGCATCAACTCATTATCATGTTTAGAATTTGTCTTAATTGGAAAGATGCAATAATTTTTTTTAGTAATATCAAGATTTTTTCTCTTTTTCCAATAGTGGCCACAAATATAAAAAAAAAAGTTAGTACCTAAAAACTTAACCTATTAAAATCACACAGTAAACCAAAAATCAAAACTTGAAACTTTAATTTTACCTTCATAACATATGTGTTGCAAAGGTTGAACAAATGTGGTGCACAAATTAGACAATTGTGGTGCAAAACTAGAACAATTGTAGTGCATAACAAGAAAAATTGTGGTGCATAACCAAAATAATTATGGTGTTTAACCAGACCAATTATGGTGCATAATTTTACAAATATTGTGTACAATTTGAAAATTTTGTTATAGAATGTTGCAGATGTAAAAAATCATTTTTATGCTAAGTATAAAACATTATATTACACAAAATATAAGGTATTATATATAAAAATTCATCCCTAATCCCTTTCTATCGAACACAACCATGATATTTGTTTGTCCTCAAAAGGCTCCTAAAAGTGGTATTATCAAGATTTTTTAAAAGCATCTACAACCTAATGGAACCTTCAAATTTTCCAAATTTGAAGTGCCTATGCCCTTTCAATTTGATGAAAAAGGTAGGTCTACTTCTTGTCAAACCTACCTCGGAACCCATCTTTGCTAATTAAAATTTTGCAACTCAGAGGTCATTTTGAAAATATGTATGGTAGAAAGTTTCTTGGCACATGTGGTGGTGTGCCTGCTCAATTTCATGCTTCCTGGATGATTTCCAATAGGCTATTCAATGCTTTTATGACTATGACCAGGCTAAGTTTGGTGTTTCATAAAGTTGCAAATTTTGAAATTTTGAAGGAAACCCATTTATGATTTTGGTCTAAAACATCTCTAGTTCTAGTATAATAAAAAACAGATGCTAGATGATGTGTCATTTTAATGCCTTTCTAATGCGATGAACATGTCCAATGGGCCCGCTTACAAAGTAGGTGCCAAAATTTGAATTGCTGGGAAAATTTTGATTACCCACTATATACACCCAAAAAT
>VDFB02270651.1:721076575-721096116 GCA_007258455.2 Sequoia sempervirens
GGACCATCCCAAGAACCTTCATCTCATTTTTGAAAGACTTTGGCTCTATAAAATGAGACTAAATCCCCTTAAGTGTGTCTTTGGCATGGACGCTAGCAAGCTTCTAGGGTTCATAGTCTCTCATCGTGGGATCAAAGTTGACACTAAAAGATTGATGCTATCGCTAACATGCCTCCAACGAAGAATATTATTGAGATGCAAAGTTTAGAAGAGAAGATTTAGGAAATTTGCAGATTCATATCTCAATTGGCTAATTGTACCCTTCCTTTCACTCGCTTACTAAAAAAAGATGTTCGCTTCATATGGGATGAGGAATGTCAAAGATCCTTTGAGTCAATCAAATTTTATCCTATTTGGCCAATCCTCCCCTATTGATGTCGGCTATGGAAGATAGAACCTTTCTACTTTATCTAGCTACATCACCATATGCTTTGGCAGCTCTTTTAGCTCAATATGATGACATGGGAAAGGAAAGAGCGGTCTACTAAAGTAGTCACATCCTTGTTGATTATGAAACCCATTATTCCTCCATGGAAAGGTAGTGCCTTGCTCTTGTCTTTGCTACAAATAAGTTGAGGCATTATCTTCTCCATGTTGAAATGCACATCATAGTAAAAACGAATCTTTTAAGACATCTATTTTCTAGTACTAATCTGGTGGGAAGGTTAGAGAAATGGGTTATGTTGCTTTCTAAGTTCGACATAAAGTTTGTCACTTAGAAATTGATAAAGGGTCAAGTAGTTGCGGATCAGTTGGAAAACACTCCCTCATCTCGCTCCTTTCCTGGCTTGGATTTGTTTCCCGATGAAAACATTTTTGCAATCAATCATGACCCCGAATGGAAAATGTATTTCGATGGATTGAGGTGTCAAACTGGTTATGGAGTGAGTGTGGTTCTAATATCCCTTGAAGGAAAACCGGTTCCTTTTTCCTTTCAATTAGATTTTCCTTGTACTAATAACACTGCTGAGTATGAAGCCCTTATAGTTGGCTTATGTGTCATGATATCACTAAAGATTAAACACCTCCATATCCTAGGAAACTTTGAACTTATAGTGAATAAAATAATGGGAGCCTATCAGGCAAAGCAAAGTAAGTTGTCCCGATACTAGGACCTTGCTTTGTCTTTGCTCAAAAGGTTTTCTTCTTTCACAATAAATAATGTCCCTAGGAGAGAAAATAGACATGTTGATGTCATTGCAAGCATCGCTTCCTTGGTACCTTCTGAAGAAGATACGAAAGAATACCATTTCATGGTCCAAGTCTTGCAAACCCCTGCGGTTCTTGAAGAATTTGAACCTAGGTCCCCTGTGTGTTCCCATGTGTACTCTAGGGAATGGTTTTCTAATATCTATAACTATCTAAAGACTAGAAACTTCCCTGATGATATGACAAAAAATGATTGCATTTGTGTGAGGAAGCTTTCAGTTTGCTACATCATCCTATCAGACATCCTTTATAGGAAGGCCTATAATGGCCTACTTCTTAGATGTCTTACTAAAGTGGAAATACCCCTTGCCCTTAAGGAAGCCCATGTAGGTTCTGGGGATGGACATTTTGGTGGTAAATCATTGGCGCGAAGATTGATACATATGGGATACTATTGGAAACAATGGAGAAAGATTCCTTTGAATTTTTCAAAAAATTCCCTCAATATTAGTAACACAATCAACTCATTCATGCACCTACCCAAGAGTTACAAAATCAAACTTCTCCTTGTCTATTCACTAAATAGGGGTTGGATATTATTGGAAAGATATCACCCCCCTCTTCCAAAGGACATTCCTTTATAATTACTACTATGGATTACTTCATAAAGTGGGTCGAGGCTATCCCGCTTCGATCCATGAATGCCAAAGCTATTTGTGACTTCCTTATGAACAACATCATTTTTCGATTTGGATTGCCCACTACACTTGTTTATGACAATGGTACACCATTTAAGAATAAGGAAGTGAAGCAATTCTTCAAGAAATTTCACATTCAGCATAGATTTTCCATGCCATAATATCCACAGTCTAATGGTCAAGAAGAAGCATCAAACAAAACTCTTGAACTTATTCTTCATAAAACAATGAACAAACATGGTAAAGATTGGCACATTAAACTGACATATGCTTTATGGGCCTATCACACGAGTGTTCTTACAACTACATGAACAACACCCTATAACCTTGTGTATGGTGCCGAAGCTATTATGCCTTTGGAGCTGGAAATTTTGTCTCTACGAGTTTCCCTTAAGGGGATAATTGATAATGAGACCTATCGAGTTAACCGCTTGCATCAGCTAGAGATGCTCGATGAGTGTTGTTTACGAGCCCTCGAACATCTTAAAGCTTATCACCAATGGTTATATAGACATTACAATCAAAGTGTGCTTCCTAGAACCTTTAAAGTAGGAGATCTCGTTCTTTGTGAAAGCTAGAGAAATGTAAGTGCACCGCCCAATCAGAGAGGAAAATTTAGCCCTAACTGGTTAGGCCCTTACATGGTGAATTCTATATATGGGTTAGGTGCCTATGGATTAGCATCTATGGATGGAATTCCTTTAAAGGAACCCGTTAATGTGATGCTTCTTTGTCATTATTATGCATAGTGTCCTATGTGCCACCTATGCGGTGCTCTCTCTACAAGGAATAGTAGTAGTGCTACATATGCTGATATTGTTCATTAACAAATTATGAGAATCTTTTGTGTTAGGAATGACCATGTGCATTTGTGTGTGCGTGTGTATCCATTAGATCATCATTGTATTTAATTAACATACAATCATGTGTGTTTATTATATCATATTACCATCTAATATTAACATGCATCCACATGCGGATATAACATCCATAACATAAACATGTGAGAAATAAATAAAAAGCATACACGTACAGATAAACAATGCCATGAAACTTGAATCGATGTATCCATATATGTATATATATACACAAATGTATGTATCCAATGTCATGTACATGTATCAAGCCACTACTATAAAAAATGAGTGGCTGCTAAATATATGTTTATACAGAAAGATCTACAAGTATGTATGAACATATATGTATCTCACTACAAAAATGATATACACAAAAAACAATGATGATCCCCTGATCACTATGACGCATGGCTCCTGAAGCCCTCTGGCTCTAGTGGATGCTCTAGAAGGTGGGGAAGGGGTTGAATGGTGTTCATCAAGCATAAACGATGAGAGCGTGATGCAGATAGCACCACCCGCATCCCTCTTATCTCCCCCTATAAGGAGGATAACATCAGCTCTACCTACCGCAATTGGTCTCACAGTCATTGAACCTTTGGCCAGCTCATAGCTGTCAGCTACCCATCAAGGTCATCAAGAAAGCTTTGAAGGGTGTCATGTGCTTGATCAGCAACATCAACCCTCACTATCGTGTCTCACTCAACGAGCACTGTCTACAGCTCCCCTGATAGCTAGTCACGTTGCCCTTGCATGGTCATCAACTCTGTAGTAAGCTAGATGATCTATGCACCCCGCTCCTCATATGCAGTCCGTAAGCGTACAACTAACTTGAAGCTGGGGGCATGACACCCCATAGACACCAGTCGATATGCCTCTAGGACTGATCCCTAAATCTATACAGTAGGGGCGACCTCTAATATACACTGACTTATGAGCCTAGTCCATCCCTGTGTGTCCTCTACAACCATAGAAAAAGAAAATGCATCAATATCACATGGCATATATAAGATACATATATCAAAAAATTGGAAGTACAAAACATAAAACAACAAATCACATATACCTAGATCTCCCAACTACCATGTGAGGTCAAGATGAGGGTCGATGCTAGGACCTTTTTTGCCTATCTTGGTGGTCGCTCCTAGCGCTGCAACCGATGTAGCTGCAATGGAGGATGGTGGTGCTAAAGAGACGAGGGTAGCTAGTGGGGGATTTGACCTCCTCCATTGCCTCGGCCTCGGTGGTGCTGCCTCCTCCTCCTCCCTGACCTACTTTTGGCCTTTCCTCCTGTCCTATGGTGGCGGGGCTGGTAAGTCCCCCTATGGACCAGGGTCCCCTCCTAGAGCAACCTTTCCGAACATAGGGGTAGGGCGATGCTTGTCCCACCATCACATGAAGTCCGCTACCACACTGACATTATCCCCCACCGATATGGGCAGTAGACATGGTCAGACTCATCATCATCAAATGGGACAATATTTGTAATCATGGGGCGAGGGTGGTCCCCAACCCTCGGCACACTCCTATGGGCCCTAGTATAGGTGGGCACATTCGGTGGTATAGTCTGCGGTCGGCCATGCTATCACATGACCTGACTCTAGTAGTAGGGTACGATAACAAAATTCCTATGTCCAATAAAAACCGATCTCATTGTAGGTTCCCCAAATACCTATTGTCATCCACCCACCTGAAAAATCGATAGGGTCTCCATTGAACCCTATCTGTCGTAAGGGTTTCAAACTGTAGCTGCCAAAACTATAGGTCTTCAAACCTCCATTGGCCCACCATGTCATACCAGTGGGCTATGGGGACCTGATATGGCCATCGTTGTGGGAAGTTGATCGACTGAGTGCACATGATGTGAGCAAAGGACTACACCTGCAAAAGTGTGCATGTTGTCAGGCTACGGTACTCATAGTGCACATACCGACCTGTTGTGCGATTTTCACACACACGCACCATCGGAGGCAGGGACCCTTTTTTTTCTTTTGCATCTTTGCATCTTAGCTTGGTCAAATTTTTGCTTTCGCTCTTCTTGGGAGGTTATTTGGGATTAAGTCTAGACTGGGTTTGATGGAGGCAATATTTTGAGGCTCTAAGGGAAATTCACCTATCTTGAAATTTGAAAATGGGGATTTTGAAGTGAATTTTTGACATTATATGTAAATCTTTTTTGCACCCTTGGATAGAGGACGAAAAATTAGGTAGGGTTTCTTTTTGAAGTTTTTGAAAATTCATTCTAGAAAAAAGGTTATGGAGTTTAGGGGATTTTGACCCTACCCGAAAATGGGGGATTTTGACCCTGCCCGAAAATGGAGGATTTTCGTCCGTGGTGGAAATCCCCTAATTTTGTGTATTTCCATCCCTGATGGAAATCCCCTAATTTCTGAGATTTTTGTACCTATGCAAAAATCCTAGATTTTTGTCAACCTCTTGAATTTCCGAAGGTTATTGTTGCACTTTGGGGATTTCATGGACGAATTCCCTCACCCTTGGAAATTCCCAAAATTTCTATCACCCTATCATTTTCCCTAAAATGCATGTAATTGAGAAGGTTGTGTTATTTCCGCCTGGCCATGGAAATCCCAAAATTTTCCAAAAATGGAATTTTTTCCAAAATGAAATTTTCCAAAGTAGTTTTTTGAAAAGCTGGTGTTTCCCCAGATGGAAATTTTTCCGAGAAATGCAATTTTTTAAAAGTAGATTTTTCTTGAAATTTTAAAATGTTCAAAAATGAAATTCTTGAGATGGAGAAAAAATTTCCAAAAATGGAAAATTTCTAAAAATGGAAAGTTTCCATAAAAAATGTAAGTTTTTTTTTAATGGCCAAAATTTTATTTAAGTTTAATTTGGATTGTATTTTTAACATGTGAGCTACTAATGATGATATCTATTTTTCAGGATTAAAATAAATCAAAAGGGGGACTTGCATATGGATTCGTGCCAAAAGGGAAATCTGGAAGAGTTCAATTCAAATATTAAAAGTGGGGCCTACAAAGAATCTGTGCCCAAACTATCTTTAGCTGGAAGGAGTTTTTGGAAGACAAGTGAAGCTGATTTCATCATCCAATCAAAATTTTCATTAATGATAAGCTGGCATAATATTATTTTCTCATTGTTCCATGATGTAACTACTTTTATTGGATTGGATGATGATGTACCATGAGCTCCCAAATTAAATGTAACTGTTGGATGATTCTAGAAGTGTAATTTATGCCATTGGATTGATTTAATCCTGGCCTTTGACTCAAAATTAATTTTCTATAAAAGGCCAGTGCCTTCTCATTTGTAAGAGGTTAGAATAGATTAGAATAGCTTATTAGAAGCTATAGAAAGTCGTAATTGGCTAAGTTAGGGGTTAGATTCTGTAAGATAGTAGCTATAGTACAAGAGAGAGACTGGAAATTTTCATCTAATGAAAGTACACTTACAACATTGTTCATTTGCAAGGCCCCTTGTGATTACCAGCATTTTCACATTTATCACTGAGTTGTTTTTACATTGCCAAGACCTGACATTAGAGACCTTGGAGTTATCTCTTGACGCTTGCCGATAGAGATCTACCTTTCAAGAGAGATAGGATACTTGTATCTTGTTTGAGTTGTTGCTATGTAGAAAATACCATCAACACAACCTAGCTCCTAGTAGAGGTGCACAAGCATGTTGCGCCCCCAAGCGAAAATGGTCCTATGCTCCACCATCTCTCTAATAGTGTGGACGAGGCCCCCATGTAGGTGTGAGCCTCACCCATCAATCATGATCTAGAAAGTGATGGTCACGACCATAACCTGACAAATCAACGATGATATCCTCGCTTGATCATACCAGTGCATATAGATGTGGCCCATGTCATCACTGCCATTTGTCCTCCATGTGCAGTAGCACACCCTTCAATTGCTCCCATGTTGATCATGTGTCATCTAGGGCCACCTGTTGTCCACAGATGGGTAGTCCAAGGATCCGATAGACATCCCTAAGAGTAATGGTCATCTCTCCAACTAGTAGTTGGAACGATGACATAGTGGCATCCCACCCCTCCATGAGGGTTGTCAACATATGCTCATGGTATCTCATCTCCAGCATGGTGAACACATTCCAGTGACTGACGCACTCCAAGAGTGTGACCTCATCCTCGGATAGGCGGTCCCTTTGCTCGTGAACCAGCTAGAATGCTCGCCCTCTAGGATGCTCCCGAATCTTTGGGTACTCCTACCAAAAAGTAAGAAAATTTTGAATCAGACTATCAACATTTTACATCAAAAATTGAAAAAAATTTACAGACTTATGAATGATACACAAACGTCCACACCGCGCATATGTCCCCTGTCGCCATAGTCACCTTAGAGATGATAGCTCATCTCTGAGAAAACTATATTCGTTGGAGGTGATAATGCATTTTTGATATCCACGCACATGAAAAAGATTCTTGCGCACCTCGCCGACGGAAAAATCTTAAAAAATGCACAAAAAATCATAAAAAATGAGAGTTTGTCGCCTACCTGTTCCACCTCATGGCCCTCGGCGATGTCTTAGCGTAGCTGCTTTAGCCTTGGCTTCTCATACTCTCTCCTACTAGGAATTTTTCTAACTTGTCTCCCACAAAATTCAACAATTTGCTCACGGTGAATAGTGAAAATGACCCTTCTAGGTGCCCACCTAGGTATATATAGGCCCCCCTAGGGCCCATTTCTTCCTAGGCTTTGTGGCCTCCAAGTTTCTCCTAAATTTTCCCCACTGAGCTGGGGGAAAACTCAGGAGGGGGCATAAAGTTGTCTCTTGATCATATTTTTCTTCCAAATTGATGACTTTTTTCTTGATCATTCCTCTCTTCGTAGTAGCTTTCTTCTGATTTTTCAAGACTAACCTAAAATTTGAGTTTTGTAGGTTAGGACCTTCAACAGTTTTTCACGATCACTCAGATGCTTTTTGTTGAGCTTGTATATTGGGGGCACCTTCAATTCTTGTCAGCTTGGCTATAGTAGCCACTTTGGTCTCTTTTTATTGACATGCAAATCCGTAAAATTCAAAAAATTGGGCAAAATTTTTCTTTTCTACTTTAGTGAGGCTGATTTTTTCAAAATTGAGCCCACTAAAGTGGGGGAAAAATATAATATCATAGAATTGCACCTAGGGGAAATTCCATATTTTTGCATTTATGACATGCTAAGAAATTAATGACAAAATCCCATGGGTTAGAATTTCATGGTTTTGACTCCATGTGGACAAGTGGCTAAGCAACAGAAGCCTGGCAATGCATTTTCCGAGAATATAGGTGTTGGATGAATGCATGGCGTGTGGACATCTACATGGTGTGCTAACATCTTATCTATTTCCCAAGTTCAAAACATGGAATTTGGAAGGTTAACCCTTGATACACATGTCCTGGCAGTTACATTCCAAAAGTAATGACTCTTTGTCACCCTTGCAAGCATAAAAACCTCTTTATGCCTCTCACTTGAAGGTTGGAAGACTAGAAGACATTACACTAGGTCTCTTTCTATTTTGTGACAACTTTTGAGACTCCTCCTTTGATAGCAGTGCATTCATAGGCAAAGCTATGTCAGACTAAGGTCCCTCCAATAGTAGTAGCTCTCAACCAAAACACGTAGCAGTGCCTTTGTGTGCTTGAGAGAGGGCCTTAGCTTGTGGGTAACACTCTCTCTTCCTCTCTCACTTTCCTTTTGTAGTCATTTTTCTACTTTATCATGGTGTGGTTTCTATTACCAATTGGGTATTGCTTTGACCACATGCTTATCGTGGTGCGGGTTCTACTCTGAAGCGGGTATTGCTTTCACCACAACTTATTTACCACTTTAGCATTCCTTTCCAAATTAGTTTTTTGTGGAGGTGGGAACACAAAAATGAGGTCTGGCTAGGGCAGGACCCTATACAACCACCCAACAAATTTCTCCTCTATCTTTTGTGTGTAGGTCATAAAAAAGAGCTTGGAGTGAAGACTCGAGTGTCCAGAAAAAAGGGTAAGCTTTCTCCAAGCATCATAATATTTCCTTGAGCATTTGGTTTTCTAGTTTGTTAAATAACCTCATTTAGATAACTTCTGAGTCTGTAAGTAGTATTTCTTTATGTCTGCTAAGCTCTTGAGTTCTTTGTTGCTCAGGATGCCAATGCGTCTTCCAGACAATAGCAAGTTGTGTTGGCATCCTAGAACGGTGCTAGCGTCTTTTGGCCGAGAGCTCTCTCTTCTAGGATAGGAAACCTTTGATCCAACTCTTTCAGGATCTCTGACTATTTCCTTCAAAGAATAATCGAGTTTTCGTTCTTTGTCATTTTACTATTCTGAGGTGTATAAGGGCAGTTCGTTCCCTAGTGATCTCTTGAGAAAAGAGAGACCCATGTGTAGTGAATCCCTCTTATATCACACAAACCAACTTTCTACTTTAGCTACTTTGTATGTGAAATTTATCCTTTTCCATGCACTTAGTTGAGATAGTTATCATCTTAGAACTAGTTTATCTTGAAGGTCACAATTCTACCCTAGATATTTTTAAATTCATTAGCATCCTTTATCCCAAAATCAAAAACTTCAAACTTAAGTCAAAAGTCTTATCCCAAAAAACTTGCAAAGATCACTTCTTATATCACCCATCTTTTCATCCCACATTATCACCATTGCTCCCAAAAGACTTAGAGCATCCCTTTTACCTTTGTTTGAGTCAACTAGAGAGTTCAAACATTACAAAACTCAACATAACTCTCCCCTAGTTGACACCAAATTTATGGTAAAGACAAGATCACAACACAAGAAAATCATGGAGAAAGACAAAGTTACATTTACCTCAAGTGATCAAAATCCCTTAGATTTTTATCGTAGAAGTCATGTTACACCATCGCAACAACCATCATCTCCCTCAGGACTATTTGAAATTGAAGACATCACGAACAACCCATTTGAGCTCACTAGAGAAGAAATTTTAGAACATCAACCTTTTGAAAGTGTAGCTCCTATCTCCCTAACTTTTGTAGCACAGAGTTTAACACAAGATTTCACAACTCCATCACAAGGGCTAAGCCAAACTTACATACCTAGTCTTGCAACTAGCCTTGCTAAAGATTTTGGTCACACTTCACCATTTGAAAGTAGTATACTGGTGGGTACTCTTGAAACTGATCCTCCACCTCCCACCACCATTTGGACACCTACCTTTGGTGCTCCTCCCATTCTTGAAGATCAAAAATAGCTACATACTTTGCTTGAACTTCATTATTCCACCACCACTTTGACATTTTGAGGAAACCCTTTTTCATCCACACCTATGAGTACCACAAGTATCCCTACCATCATGTAGAGTGGTACAAATGAAAAATCTAAAAAAAACACACAAGGGCATGTCAATATTGTATCATAGAATCAACCCTCAATGTAAATAGGGACATATTTATCCAACCCTCTGGTGGGTTCATCTATTCCATCTACCATTACCACATCATCCACTATCAATCCACCTCAAAACAATCCCTTGGTTATAAGTTCAATCAATCTTGGGAGTACCTTGATCACGTATCCTCCATTTACATCTTTTGCACAAGGAAATCCTCAAAACATAAGACAAGGGAATCTTTTCAATCAATGGACTCAAGGTCCTAGTGTGTCATTTCCATTGCAAAATTTAACATCATCTTTTCCAATAGCTCCCTTTTCCATGTCAAATCAATCAGGACCTCAACATTCATTCCTTCTCCTCATTCTACCATATTGCAAGGAATGTTAAACCAAGGGAACCCTCCACCTTTCACCAGCAATCCACTAACCACTAGAAACATCAATATCCCTAATCCTTCATAGATGTCTCAACAACCACCTAATCCCACATTGCAACCATATGCCTTATCTCTATAGCAAGCACAACAAACTTATCAACAAGTTTTTATAACAACAACAACAAAAACAAGATTTAGCACAACAAGCATCCCTAGCACAACAATAACATCAAGCTGAACAAGTAGCCCTAGCACAACAACAACAACAAGCACAACAAACAACCTTAGCACAACAACAAAAACAAATGACCATTGCACAACTAGCTCAACAAGTAGCTTTAGCAGCACAAAAAACAACCTTATTAGCACAACAACAATAGTAGGCCCAACAACAAGCCCTAGTGGCACAACAACAACAATAAGCTCAACAACAAGCATTGCTAGCTCAATAGTATGCACAACAACAACAAGGTTCCTATTTTCCTCATATGAACATTGTCAATCCAAATACATTAGGAACATATGCATCACTTTCACAAAATCTCACACCTTCATACACCCCATATAACTCATCTCTCATCCCACCATATGCTCCTCCACCCAATTTGCAAGATGATCTAGCATCTCAATTGAAAGCACTCTCACAAGAAATGCAAGACCTTCACATGGGAAAGAAAAAGAAACCTCATATACAGAACATGTGTCCTTATCCATTTGATCAAAACATAGAAATGATACCATTCCCTCCTAGTTTTGAAATCCCCAAATTTTACAAATACAAAGGGAGAGGAATTCTTATCAACCATATCAAATAATTTAATGTCATGTGCATAGAAGTGGCTTACAATGATTCATATATAATGTGCCTCTTCCCTCAAAGTTTAATAGGTACTGCTATGGATTGGTTTTCTCATTTGCCTCCTAGTATTAAAACTTTTCAAGAAATCACTGACAAATTCCTCAATCACTTATCCTTCAACCTTGACATGGATGTTAGTCTAGAAGAGTTGTACACTCTTAAACAAAATCCAAGAGAAACCTTCTCTAATTTATTACAAGGGAGATAAAGAGCTAGTAAAATCAAGTGGCCTCTTCTTGATGAACAACAAGTGGGAATCATTATAGCCAACTTTGATCCAAATCTATCATTCCACTTGAAAATGCAATGTATCACATCGTATGACAAGATTTTTCTAATAGCCCCTAACATTGAAAGAGCCCTAATCTCACAAGAAAATACTCAAGCATACAAATACAACCATCCTTCAACCAGTTCAAATGAGAATACTCATGTATGGGATAAGAACAAAAATGTAACAAACAATAGTGTGGTAGACACTAAGGTCATACTAAGTGCTCCTAGACCCAATAACAATCAAGTTACTAACATCCAACCAACTGTGCAACAAATAGTACCACCTCAAAACAATTAGATCAGTAACACCAACATGCAACAAAGGAAAACTAGTAATAGGAACAACTATCCTAAAAAAAAGTACACATAGTTATCAAAATCCATCGAGACAATCATGAAGAAACTGGTAGAGTTAAATTTGATAACATTTCCTAAATTTGAAAACTACCAAGAACCACAAGAGAAGCCATCCTGGTACAACAAGCGTGATCTTTGTGAATTTCATAAAATTAAAGGACATAAAATAGAAAATGCATGAAACTCAAGAATATCATCCAAGATCTCATAGACAACAATACTATATCTATTGAGGTACCAGTTGGGAACCAGGATCTCAAGATATACAAGACCCCTATGCCTGATCATAACAAAAAAAACAACAATGGTAAATATAAGGATTTCACCAATGTTCAACATACTTATTCCAATGTAGTTGCCTCCTATGATAGCGTTATCAATGTTGTCACCATCAAAGGAGCTAGTACGAAATGTGGAGTCACCACATGACGTGGTAAAATAACCATTCAAGGAGCTATACTAGCTCAATATAAAACACAACCTGCTTTTCCTGCATCTAATCCTAGCAAGTACAATCTTGTAGATCAACATAAACAGAACCCCATTTAGATATCAATCTTAGAACTCTTAAGGTTGTCTCTTGCACATAAGGAAATACTCAAAAAATCCTTGTATGAGACATATGTTCCTAAGAACATTGATACTGATCAGTTTCAAGCTATGGTAGGGCATATCTCCAACCATCTTCTCACCTTCTCTAAGAAATATTTACTATCACAACCATTTCATAACTATGCTTTACACCTTGAGTTTTTCATTAATAAAAACAAGGTCAAAAGGTTCTTGGTAGATGGAGGTGTCGGTCTGAACATTTTTTCCCTAGAGTTGATCAAGAATCTAGGCTATTCAGAAGATACTATTGAGAAGAAAAAGAGTACCACCATCAGAGCATATGACAACCAAGAACAGGTATCACAAGGAATCATTGCACTTCCAATCCAAGCGGGACCTCTTATTACAAAAACTACATGCCAAGTGCTTGATCTTGATCTTCTATATAACATACTACTTGGTCGACCTTGGATCCATGCTTTAAAATTTGTTGCCTCAACCTATCATCGGTGTGTGGAGTTTCCTTTTGAGGGTAGAGAAATCACTATCCATGGAGATCTTGAGCCTTTCTACTACTGCAAGAGTCTTGAGGCCAAATTTTATAAGATTCCACAAATACCCAAGAATGATGAAGGACCTACATCATCAAGCTCATTTATTGACTCATCATCCTTAGCCTCTACCTTAGCATCAAAAATACCCATGGTGAAAAGCATACCAGACATCAAAGTAGTGATAGAAGATGATGGTTGTGGAAGCTACAAACTATTGAAAGATACCTTTGTCTTAGGAGAGTTACCTATTTCTCCTCAATCTCACAAGAAACCTACATCTAGCATCAAAGAACCAAAAATAATCAAGATGGTAGGTACTACCTTCACCACCTGAATCAAGAAGACGTCAACAAGCAAGAAATATCTAAACTCCTCTATCATGACAAATGAATTGTTCCTATTCTTCCCATGGAAGATGAAAACAAAGTTCTACAGCTAATGCAAAGCATGGGATATAACAAGAATGAGAAGCTAGGGAAAAATGACAATGGTTTACTAGAACCCATCGTACCTAAGAAATGACTAAAAAATCTTGGCTTAGGTTGTACTACTAGCAAAGCCACACTTATTGGAAAAGTGTTTTTGTTAAACAAGTTGAAGCTTCCTCTTGGTCACCTACATCGCATGATACAACCTTAGATGACTTTCCTCTTGATGTTGCTGACCTATTTGAGAACAACGCCCTCTTTATGATATCCATAACATCCTTTGTCTTAAAAGACCAACCAACTGAAATACACCTAGTATACCTGAAACTCAATGACATGAACCAACAAGGACCACAGGCTCTAGATTTATTTGAAAATGATGAAGCAATCTCAAAATTCATATGACTTCGAGACAACTTATCATGGGAATATCACAAAGTAGGTTTTGACATAGAGCTCGATACATGGGCATACTATATGGAGATGATTGAATCCTTCAATCACAAAATAAATGAAATATAATTAACATCCATATCCTTGAGTGAAAACCACCTAGTGGCACTCTCTGGTCCCAAAATAGTAAAAATAAAGGATGCATCTGATGGTGAAAACCTCTTTGAGGTGCCAAAGGATGAAGGATTCAATCTCCCCCTTAGTGCAATGCATCCAAAGAATTCGGTGGCACTAGCAGAAAAGGCTAATCCAGTCAATGTGGGAATAAAAGAAGCACCTAAGATCACCTTTTATGTTGATTCCTTGTTGGACGAAGAAAAAAAACCTTGCAACATTCCTTAAAGAGAGAAGAGCTAACTTTGCATGGTCATACATAGATCTTAATCCAAAAGTGGTTGTACATCACTTAGTAGTTTATCACGATGCCAAACTAGTCAAGCAAAAATTAAGGAAGATGCACCCTCAGATAGCACTCTTGATTAAACTGGAACTACAAAAGCTTCTTGATGTTGGATTCATCTGACTGATAGATTATCTTGAGTGGGTTTCAAAACTGGTACCTATCTCAAAACCCACTAGGGGCATCAAAATATGTATTGATTTTAGAGATTTGAACAAGGCATGTCCAAAGGATGATTTCCCTCTTCCCAACATTTATCTCATTGTGGATTTAATAGTTGGGCATGAAATGTTGTCACTCATGGATACATTTTCAGGTTACAATAAAATCATAATCACAAAAGAGGATCAACATAAAAATTCCTTTAATTCTCCATGGGGAACCTACTACTAGAATGTGATTCCATTTGGATTGAAGAATGCAGGAGCTACCTATCAAAGAACAATGACCCTCATCTTTTACGACATGATCCATAAGACAATTGAATATTATGTGGATGATATTTTGGAAAAATCAAGGAAGAGAAGTGAGCACATACAAGTCCTAGGACCTATCTTTGATAGGCTTGAACAATACAAGGCATGACTGAATCCAAAAAAGTGTGTGTTCAAGGTCACATCAGGGAAACTTATTGGCTTTATCATTTCACAAAGAGGGATAGAAATTGATCCAACAAAGGTAAAAGCCATCCTAGACATGGAACCACCACATACATTGAAAAAATGAGAGGATTACAAGGAAGGTTGCAGTCGATCAAAAGTTTCATAGCTTAACTATCAAATAAGATTCATCCACTTTCACATCTTTTCCATAAAGGGATAACTTACAAATGGGATGACAATGTCATAAATTTTTCTAGTAGATGAAGGATTATCTACTAATACCTCTAGTGCTTATGTCGCCAATACCAAACAAGCCACTGATCCTATACATCTCACAACACTAACAACACTAGAAGCTCTGTTAGCACAACATGATGAAAATGGAAAGGAAAGATCCATATACCAAATCAGAAGAACCTTGGTAGGCTATGAGATGAACTATTCACCCATTAAGAAAGCATGCCTAGCATTAGTTTTCACTTCACAAAAATTCAGGCATTACATGTTGTCACACCAAATCAACCTCGTTGCAAAGATTGATCCATTAAAATATCTATTATCCAAAGCAACCATCAAGGGATGAATGGCTAAATGGGTAATGATCTTGATATAGTTTGACACATAGTATATGGAGAACAAGGAAATCAAAGGACAAGTGATCACAAACCAGCTAGTAGAAGCACCCATCTATGATGAGAACCCTTTAATATATGATTTCCCTAACGAATAAGTGTTCGTTGTTAATCTTGTAGTTCAGTGGAAGATGTACTTTGATGGATCATTCACCAACATGGATCAAGAGTAGGCATTCTTTTCATCACCCCCAAGGTGATTGCATCCCAAAATCTTATAGGCTATCATTCCCATGTACCAATAACATTTTTGAGTACAAATCCTTGATCATAGGTCTTAGGATAATAGTTCAATGGAAAATGCAAGAGATGAAAGTCTATGGAGACTCACAACTAGTTATCAATCAAGTCAATGATGACTATCAAACTAAAGATGAAAAGCTCTCTCCTTACAAGAAGATGGTGGAGAATCTCAAAGATCTTTTTATAGACATAAATTTTGAATAGATTCCTCACATGAACAATAGAGAAGCAGATGCCATGGCAACAATCAGATCACTACTAGACATGTTGAACAATATTCTTCAATGTGAATTCTTGGTAGAACAGCTTCTTGTACCAACTTTTGAAATCCCTGAATTTGAATTTGCATGTGTCATTGTTGGTCATGGATCCCTGTGGTACCATGAAATTTTTTACTTATCTTAATAGAGGAACCCTTCCATCAGATATCACCCTGAACCTTAAAAAGACCTTTGTCAAAAAGGCATCCCAATTTGTGATCCTAGGTGATACCCTTTACCATTGAAGCATTGAAGGGACATTACTATGATTTCTTAACCAAGAGGAAGGATTAACTACTTTAACAAAAGTGCACAATGGCATATGTGGGTTCCATACTAGTGGTATGACCTTAGGATGGGGTATTATTGTCCAATCATGGAAAAAGAAGCTCATCAGTATGTGTAGAAATGCATCCAGTGTCAACAACATGGGGATCTGATTCATGCTCCAGCTCAAGAGTTGCAACCACTGATTACACCATGGCCTTTTTCATAGTGGGGACTTGACCTCATAGGAAAAATTAGTCCAACCTCATCCAACGGCCATAAGTTTATCATAACCACCTTTAAGTGCTTTACTAAATGGGTTGAAGCCATTCCTACGACCTACATAATGGGGAAGTAGATAGCCAAGTTAACCCTAAATTTCCTAATTTGTTGTTATGGTGTACTACAAACCCTCATCTCAGACAATGAAACAACATTCAAGAATCAGGATGTAAAAGAGTTGTGCCAATGATTCAATATCCAACACCAATTCTCTACCCCGTATTATCCCCAAGGCAATGGCCAAGAAAAATAAATGGACAAAACTATCCTAAAAATCTTAAAGAAAATAGTTAATGAAGCTGGTCATGATTGGAATCTATAGCTAAATCCTGCTCTTTGGGCTTATCAAACTAGTATTCGCACACCTACAGGTGCAACCCCTTTCTCCCTGGTCTATGGATTACAAGCCATCTTTCCTACTAAGATTGAGCTCCCATCATTGTGAGTGTACTGAAGAATCTGATAATTGAGGAAGAATACAAAGTGTCTTGACTAAATGAGCTAGAATTATTGGATGAATGTCATCTCAACGCCCTTAATCACTTACAAGTATATCAAAACTGACTGAGATAGAGCTATAACAAGAGAATCAAATGTCAATCATTCTAAGTAAGTGATCTTGTCTTAAAGAAAAATTAGAAGAACCTTCCAAATCAAGACATCAAAGGAAAGTTTGAGCCTAAATGGTTGGGTCCCTTTGTCATCACAACAAGCTATGGATCAAGAGCATACCAACTGTCAACCCTTGAAGGTGAACCCTTGTAGGAGCCAATCAACAACTTGCATCTCAAAAAAATTTATGCCTAAACATGGAGGGTGTAAATCGGAAATTACAAAAAAAATCAAAAAATGATCAAAATCCAAAAAAATGACAAAAAGGATTGAAAAAAGTAAAGAAAAGGTTCATCCTCTAGTGAAAACCACTTTGATGGCACTTTAGGCACGTACCTTGGTGAAAACTTGGCAAACAAGTGCCTTGCATAAATAAAGCATCTCCATCTATTATTTGGCTCTTTTGGCCTATCATTCTTTGCATCGCCATTCATCCCTCATTCCCATCCTTATCATGGCTTGCCACTATAAGGTATCATGAACTCTTTAGCACTACTTGGCATATTCCCAAGGTTGGTTTGTCCCGCCTTTACTGAAGTAGGCTAACATATCACACTAGGGGCATTTCATTATGCATCACAATTGGGTTCTTGTATATCTTGAGTTCATGTGACATCTTATTAGAAAAAACATAAACATTCATAAAATATTATCTAGAAAATACAAAAACATTTGCAAAATCCTATACAATAAAAATCCAAAAACATTAAAAAAATTGTAAAGGCTAAAATTCCAAAACATCTAGAAAACATCAAAATCCCTAAAAGGGTTAAGCATCAAAAATCCAAAAAACAATGTTTTTTTGTTGAACTACGTTGTCTCTAAGCTTAAACATAGGCAAGGCCATCATTGATGTGCCCTCAAGACACCCTAGGTCACTCCTTGGAAGTCTTTTGTAATTAACTATCATCTCTTGTTTGTTCATATCTTTGTCTTGTAACTGGGTCGATTCAGTCAAACTACATGGTATTTACATGTATAACGTAGGCAAGTCTGATATTTGATCAACCCTCGAGGCCCCTAAGATAGGTATTTATGTTAGGTTCTTGGCTGAAACTTGGAAAATCTCAAAAAACCCCTAAACATTTGTAAAACTCAGAAAAGCCAAAAACATCCAAATTTCTTGAAAATCCAAAAACATCCAAATATTTAGAAAATAAAAAAACATTTGAAAATGGAAAATCCAAAAATAATAGAAAACATTCAAAAGACCTAAAAAGCCTCAAATATTCAAAAAACCCTAAAAATCCTCAGAAAAGTAGAAAATCCTAAACATTCACATAAACTTTCAAAAAGACCAAAAGCAATGTCAAAACATTTCAAAATACCAAAAATATTGAATTTTTTTAGAAAATATAAAACCCATCCATCCCATCTCGCTTTCACCTACAATAAAATTTCACCCATAACAAACAATCATCATCTTCACCCTTAGGTGAAACAAGTAGAAAACAAACATAACAAGTCATAAATTACAAACCCAAAAGTCAAAATCTAAGGTCTAAATCATAGGTAAATGCATCAGTGAAGTTTATAGCAACGAATCATCTTAGCATCATCATCTTAACACCAAACAATTCTCTAATCAACATGTCCTAGGATGTATCCTTCCTGCGATGGAAATTAGTATCATATATCACTTTAAGCTAAACTTGAACTAGGAAAAAGCTATAGATAACACCGATTGTTTGTCTTTGATCTTATTTTATGATTTATCTTAATGACCCATTCTAAGGACCTCTCAATGATTTCTATCTAAAATGATTTAGAGAGAAAGGAATGGGGCATCGATCATTATCTTTCATTTGTTGTGTTTTTAGATAATCTTGGTGCATATTTTCTTAGTTGTGTGTACGAAGGTCGTTTGAAGTATGTTGTTGACTATTGCATATGCTTTGGTCCAATATATTCTAAACTTCTAACTTGCATTCCAATGAGGTTTTTGTATGTCAAGGTGTGAACAAGAACTATCCTATCTGTTTTTCAAGTCAGATTCCATTACACTAGATACAACGCCATCATGGTTATCAATACCTTGATGCATCATGTCTATGTGCTATATCAAACAATAAGGAACAATGGAAAATCCCAATCCCGAACTGTGAGCATCCATCCTGCATTTTGCATTGTCTTGTCACCATCTCTAATACAATCCTGATGGATCAAGGACTTAATAGATCTTTTGAAGCAATCATCATCAACAATGGTTATTCATTCTTTATTCTTCTAACTTCTCTTTGTACTAACCAGGTATCATGACAGTCAATAAAAAAAACATAATCAATGCATCCATCCTACATTCACAAACCATCAGCATAAATACATCTTATGATCATATCAC
>VDFB02270651.1:721096216-721233086 GCA_007258455.2 Sequoia sempervirens
AAAAAAACACCATGATATGACGTAGACCAAGGTGTGCAAGGTCATCCACTTGAAAAACAAATAGTCACAAACAAGGAATGTCCTAAATCATACTAAGGGCGAAGTTGCCCCAGTCCTTTTGTCAAGACAATCCATAGACAATAGTCAAAGAAAATAAAATAGGCCAGGAGATGTCATCACACCTCTAAATCCTTCACGAGACATCCTTGAGGTAGCTAGTAACATGACCAGTAAGGCAAGTCAATAAAAAGATAAGACAAAAATAGACAAGATAATCAAGAGATAAGACAAGACAGATGAGAAAAATTAATAGCCATTTAATTTTGTTTGCCAATGTTTGTTTGCCAAAGATTGATTTTATGTTGATTTGACAGTTTGGATGGTTAAGGGTTTTGCCAATTTGATGGTGTTGATAGGGTGACGAGGCCTATTGTCAGGAAGGACACATCCTGAAAAAGGCATAGGACATTTTGACGAGTTCTAACTCCAAGAAGGACACATCTTGAAGAGGAACAAAGAGTGATGAGACTGACATTGTTTTGACTAATATGTTTTGGCAAGTTGACTGAAGTTGACTATATGAATGATTGGCTTATGTTGTCTGATTTTGACCAATTTTGACATTGGCATTTCCAATGACTATCTTGTGTTTGAGTTTGACTATGTATGACTTATTTGACTGATGTGATGATTGTGACAAATTCCATAATTTTATTTGGACCAACCTAAAAGGACTGACCTCATGTCTTGGGGACTCATCGACTGATGGCCTTGCCTATGTAGCAAATGCGCAGAGACAATATAGTTCGACAATGACATTGACTGACTGACATGACTGAATTTGACTCCATTTTTAAGATTTTGACATTGATTTAGATGTTTTTGTGTTTTTCTTCAGGATGTTTTTCTAATTTTTTTAGGTCTTTCTTCAGGACATTTTATGATGTTTTTGGTCTTTCTTCAGGACATTTTATGATTTTTTTTATCTTTTTTCAGGACATTTTATGATGTTTTTGTCTTTTTGTCATTTTATGATTTTTTTGGATTTTGATGTTTAAGAGGATCCTGACAACTGCATATGACTAATGCCTACACATGGGAATCCAAGGACAAATATGATTGTGCCCCTAGTCAAGATGAATACCAATTGACAGGTGATGACAATGTTGTTTGACGCGGGAAGGACATATCCTGAAACATTGTGAGGACGATGACGATAATGTGACAAAAGTATCAAGGTCTACAGATGGGCTAGGAATGCAGTCAAGTAAAATTTTGGATAATGTGCTTGTATGGATTAGACTCATTGCATTTGGAATGACTTGGTTAGGACTAGATGGGATGATGATTATCCTTAGACCGTTTGACAAGGGAAAGCCAAGATAGGTGATAGGCATGAAAGGATAGGGGGTGACCTTGGTAAAAGATGGGAGACATGAGACTAAGGGAATTGTCATATGATTTTCAAAGACTATGTCATATAAGGACAATAAGACTATGATGGTCAATGACATGATGTTTCGTGAATCGTGTATGACCGAAGGATAGACATGTCAAGAGTTTTCCCAAAGCATGATTTATGTGTGCCAATTTTATGTCAAGACCAAGGTAACTGGGAATGATATGGGTTAAATGGTTGGATGCCAATGCCAAGAGGAAGGCCTAGGACATGAGATGACTTGCCCCCAAGTGTAAGAGTCCACATAGACGATTTATTTTACACATGACACCTGTTTGCTAGGTTTTCATCATGGTACTTATCCAAGGTGCCTATTTGCCAAGTTTTCACCATTGGATGCAATTTTTCTCTTTATTATTTTCTTGATTTTTTTTATTTTTTTGGTGTCACCAAGATGCCTGTTTGCCAGGTTCCATCTGTGAGTGTGATTTTATTTTCAATTTTTTTTTTTTGTATTTCCTAATTTTGGAATGCTTTGGATGCTTTAGATGACCGGTGTTCATCCCTTGATGGTGCCAATGTAGAGACTGGTTGTATGATATGCCAATGGCGACGCACTGAAGAGGTTGTCTTACATGGGATAGAAGTAACATACTGGCTGATTGATGTTATTGTGATCCTTTCTGATACTAGAGTTGGCCTTATCAGAATATGCACATCGTGATAGAGTGCCATGAGAGTCCTTGTGGTAAAGAGTTTCTTCCAAGATGTGATGGATATGTGACATGGGATTTTTGGACTTTAGACGAGATGTAGGGTTATGACGAATGATGGTAGACATGGAAAGATTGTTTAGATGTTTGGATGGTGGATGACAGATTTTGGAGCGATGGTGTTTGGAACCAACACTTTTATATGCCTTGATTGATGACCATTTTGAAGGAGGTGGACATGTGTTATATGTGGGAGTCCTCTTGTCTTGTGGCTCCACATTGTGATTGACTTTTATATTTGACTTGGTGTCTTTGTTTGATCCATCTTTCTTTGGGATCCATTTTACTTTCATTTGTCCACTTGTCCTTTTGTTTGATTCAATGGCCTTTAACATTTGATTTTGATTTTTTGACTTGTAAGACTTTTTTTTTGTTGGTTCGAAAGGGAAGGTTGAAAATGACGATTTATGGTGCGGATGGAGGGAGTGTTGGCAGCAATCTTATGACAAGGATTTCTCATGGAGTCCATTTTGACATTTGTATCTGACAAAGTTGCCCCCAGTATCGAGTAGGTACCACTGACATCGTTTGATTTGCTGTCTGAGGAATAGCCAAGACCTTGATGTCTGTAATTTGCTTGAAGTTGTATTGGTTCTAGAATGCCTTGCTCGTGTATGCCTAGTCCTTTGCCTTGATATTGCATGCTTTGACAAATTCTACTTGCGATGGGGTATTTGTTTTTTTGAAAGAAAGATGCTAACCCATCATTAGGTATGTGGATACTGTCACTTGTAATATTTTTGTCTGCAAGAAAGCCTGCTCTGACAAAGATAGATTACCCTAGTTGATAAAGTGTCTTAGCTTCATTGTCATGTTGGACATATTCCTGATTGATATCTTTGGTCTGATTGTGTGACATGTCAGGTTCAGATGATTTTGTTGGTGCTTCCAAGGAAATGTCAAAGCCATCATTATGTTTAGTGTCATAGAGTCCCATGATTTTAGCTATAACTTGATCATATGCAAGCATGTCCCTAGTGGAAGATAATTGTTTTGGAGGAATACCATCTATGTGTCCCATGGAGGCAAGTGTCTCATCGTGGGAAGTGCCAATAGTTGAGGCTTTTGTAAGGTCGGAAAGTGTTTGATCATGAAGGGCATAAAGGTCAAGGAGTGGATCATTTTGGACTTCTTGGTCAATGGTAGGGTCTTGGTCGAAGATGGGGTTGTCATGGATTTGGAATTCTTGGTCAATGATGGGGTCTTCATCAAAGATGGGGTTGTCATGGATGATATAGTCAGAAATAGAGTCATTGTCAAGGAGAGGTGTGTTTTGAATGTCATGATTGTCTTGAAGGACTTCATGGATGGACTGAAAGATAGGGTCATGGGATGAACTACCTTGTTCTTGAGATGAGGGTGACATTATAAGGTCATGCTTTGGGCTTTCATTTTGACATGTATCCTCAAGTTTATTAAATGGGATTTGACTTTGAGTAATGGCATAATTTTCATGACTAGATGTGGCTTGTGAGGGGATGACCTAAAAAGCATTAATGAATGACGAACTAGGATAGGATGTGGGGACTTGGACTAGACTAGTATGTGAAGGACTAGGATATGACATGGGTACTTGCATTGGACTAGTATGTGAAGGACAAGGGTATGACAAGGGTACTTGCATTGGACTAGTATGTGAAGGGAAAGGGTATGATGTGGAGACTTGGACCGGATATGACATGGAGTCTTGGACTGGATTAGGATGTAACGGCATAGGATGTGACATGGGAACCTCGACTGGATATGCCATGGAGTCTTGGACTGGATTAGTGTAAGGTTGACTAAAATAGGATGTGGAGACTTGGATTGGATTGATATGGTATGATGTGGGGACTTGACATGAGTTGGTAGATGGTTGATAAGGCATGTAGACTTGGACGGGATTGATAGGTGAAGGACTAGCGTATGACATGGAGACTTTATATGGACTAGTGGATAGTTGGCTTCCCTTGTCAAGGTTAGGATAAGGGTGATAAGTGGATGTTTGTTGTGAATTATTGGTAGGATTTATGTCAAGTGACTATTGATGGTGAGGGTAGATGGATGGAGGTGGCAAAGTATTTATGTCAAAGCCTTGTGGTAACCTAGCCCCTTGGTCCAAAAGCATGGCTAGATACCTTTGAGGGTCTTGTAAGACTGATTTTTCTACAAAGAAGGCTATATCAGGGTTTTGCACTGCAGCTTCTAAGTCTTCTACATATACTCGTCCATTCTAGTCTCTTTTTATTAATGGCTCAAAAAAAATTTGTGATGAAGATGGCATGTTCATGGAAGATTGCATGTTCATGTTGTGAAATGGATCATAGAAGGTCCAATGTTTGACTTGGTTGTTTCTAGATGTTTGACCATTGTTTGGTTTGTTTTAGTATCCAGAAAACACTTGCAAGCACAATATTTTGACTGTAAGCAAGCACACATGAGACAAGTACAATCCTAGGTTAGGCCAGGACAATATTCACTAGATTCCACATGGGTTTCCCCAACCGCATATCTGTAGCGTGTGAATTCAGAAGCTTGGCTACATGGGCTCCCCCTTATAGTGCACTCTCTTCTTGGGCCAACCAAGCTTCCAACCCCCATGAAACTCCCATGGCAGATTGATCACCTCTACTACAAACTACGAAAGTGTGGATGCATTCACATCGACCAGTGCTGCACTAGTAAATAGAAGGTTTTTGGCTTACTACACAAAGGTTTTTAGCTTGGGACCCTTGTTCAAGTGGCCATACATGGGGCAAGAGATTAATCAAAAATTTAGGTGGCACTCTAGCCTGAAGAGGTTAAGCTCAACATGGTTTAAGGGAGTACTACTCTCTTCGTATGACACATATGCACTCGTAATCTTAGGTTTTCCCTTAAGATTCACATTTATATACCGGTCAGGGGTAGCTTGGCCTTAGCTCCATTTTCGGTTTGAGTCACATTGGGGTGATGAAATCCCTAGGCAGGCCCAATTTCTAGAGTTAGTAACCATTTCTCTTACACCCAGGATCGCACGAATGCACAAGGGGAGAGGATACTCTGATATACTAAGTCATGGGGTTAATAACATATAAAAATGGGTCTGGTTTGCTGATCACCAAGTTTTCACAAGGTGAGAGCATACTCACCTACCATTTTGCAAACACATTCAGACATAGTAAATAGAGGTTCATTTTAATTGCACCAAAATAAAATGTGTGTTATACTAATAAAAATGCAGGCACATTATTTTGATGTTTTTCCTTTGACGGTCGAACCTAGAATACCACACGTTAGTAGTTTTAATGTTTTCCTTCGACCCTTGAAAAGTAACTGCCAAAAAGCTACAAATCCTGATTAGTAACACCAAACCTATGCTAGACATAATGTAGAAAATAAAACTAGAGTGCTTAAAAAAAATAGAAGGAAGAGAAAAACATCAAAAACCTAAATGAAAATAAACAAAAAATGTTACCAGTCAATTGCGGCGCGATTTGGCGATTATGACACTTGAGCCTACGATTGCGGTGCAATTTGGCGATTGAGGCACTTGAGTCTGCGATTGCGGCATAATTTGGCGATTGTGGCGCTTGAGTCTGCGATTGTGACATGACCTGGTGATTGTGGGGTTTGAGTCTTCGAATGCGTCGCGACGTATTAGATGCGTCATGATTTAAAAAAAATAGTTGCATCACTCCGTACTTGTACCTACAAAAAATAGAAAACACATGAAAATCATATGAAAATAACAAGAAAAATAGAGTCGGGTTCACCAATGTAACTGAGGATTTCTTTCAAGTTTTAAGATTAGGAGTTAGCAATTAATGAATGACAGAGAAACCCAAAGACCTATCGAGTACAAAGGAAATTAAACAATAAAATAGTTATACCTATAAATCAAATTCTCCATGATTACCTCCATAGTACCTTCTTACTTGTTGGTTGACGTGTTGCCCTCAGATTCGTTGTGCGAGCAAACCTTGACGAAGTCCTACACCAAGCTTTGAAGGATTTGAATCTAAATTCCTATACCTATGTCTATGACAAGATGACTCTAAAATACCAAATTAATCTAAGTATTAATATGCCAGAATATTGTAATCTATGTGTGTAATGTAGAAATGAGAGCAAAATAACATTTTATAGAAAATGCCATTTTGAATGGACAGACGAGATTGACTTTTGACAAAGACCTAAAATGAGAGGCCCAGATTAAATCTCATAATTCCTAATTAGGGTTAGGGAAAAATCATTGATCGAGCGGTCAAGATTTCATCTAAGAAGATCGAATCAGCAGTGGAGAATAAATGAGGAAATTAATTCAAAAATAAAGATTTTCGAAAATGAAGAAGATAAAGACCAGACTAAAGATCAATTTTAGAAAGATCAAGAACCTACCCGATCAATTAATTTTTGGAGGAAAGTTACCAATTTGGAATTAAATTAATTCTAAATGTGAATTCAGTGAAATAATAAATAATCAATTTTGAGATTATTTACCAAAATGAGCTGATAGTTAAGAAAGAGATGACATGTTAAATAATTTAATTTATTTAAAATGAGAGGAATATCAAATTTGGCAATTAAATAATTAAATTTAATTATTTAATTTACCAAATAAGACTAATAATTAAATAAATTACTTAATTCATTTAATTATGATAGTTAGTGACATATTAAATAAATAAATAAAAACTTATTTATTTAATAATCAGGAAGAAATATATGACAAAGGGTAATTAAATAAATTAAGAAATTTATTTAATTAAGGGAAGACTTAGACCATTAATGGCGTATTTAATAAATAAATAAAATTTATTTATTTAGTAATCATGAAGAATACAAAGACATGAATTAATTAAACAATTATAAATTATTTAATTAATAGTCGAAAGTGGACCAAGGACATAATTAAATGTCTTAATTATGCTAGGACGAAAGTGGTAAAAATGAAGCTTGCAGGCCTAGGTCATTTTTAGGTGTCTACAAGTTTCATGAGAACTAGGGACATTATCATTCTCAATGGTAGGAACAGTTGAGGAAGCACTTCCCTTTGGCACACTATCTTTGGGAGAGGGAGTTCTTGATCTTCTTGTGTACACCTGTGTTTTCTCTCCTGAACTTTCCACACATTTTACTGGTGGGTCAACCTCATCCCCTACCTTAGATGATTCCTTCTCCTTCTATGAAAATATCACTATTCTTCTTCTCTTAGGCATAGAAGCACTACCCTCTTTTCCTTATTTCTCATCTTCATCTTTTGTAGACTTCCTTTTCTTTGAAATGTGATTCCTTTTCTTAGCAATGGGTTTTCTTTGCTTCTCTTCCTCTTCCACCTCTTCCGCTTGAGCATCTTTAATATTTATCTTGAAAAGAGAGCTTACCTTAGCCTTACCATTAGGATCCTACTTAGTTGATTCTTCAGAAGTGGAATGAGACTCCAAGTCTCCCATTAAATCATAGGTGTATTGCAACCCTCACTTTCCAACTCCCACATCTTGTGCTTGAGCCACATCTTAGTGTAATTGATCACTGGAGTCATGATCTGTTCTAATTCTATCTTCTTTTCCTCCAGCTATTCTATTTCTCCAACTAGTTTATCTTTCACAGCTTCATAGTCATGGCCCTGAATCAAATCGCCATCATCTTCAATCTAATCTGGAATGGCCTTTATGTTGTATAGCTGGACCAAGTTCACTGGCAACCTGGAGAAATTTTTGTTTCTAACTTTAAATTCATCCTTACTGGTAGCCCAATAATCCTCTACATCATCCTTATGGTTGTATTGCCTTGTTCTATGCCTCACCAATCCTATCAAGTATTGATCTCTTAGAATTGAAAGAGATACCTAGAGTACTCATTTCTTGCTCAGAAGGATGGGCCAAACTAATAGAGGGGAAAGCCTCATTACTGCCTATCCTCAAAGGAAAATCACCACCAAATCTGGTCTTATGTTTATCCTTCTTGACAATTGCATCAAAATCATAGATCTTCCTTGTGACCTCTAGAAGTATAATATGATTTGTGGGATATCTAGGGAGTCTGT
Source organism: Sequoia sempervirens (assembly GCA_007258455.2). Lineage (NCBI taxonomy): Eukaryota > Viridiplantae > Streptophyta > Pinopsida > Cupressales > Cupressaceae > Sequoia > Sequoia sempervirens. Next base: position 721,104,396 of record VDFB02270651.1, read on the forward strand.
ATGGAGCCCTCTAATAGCCATCTATTATGATGTATGAAAAGGTAGGGAACTAGATAAACCAAGCTCTAAACCTCTTGATTAATTGCTTGGCACTATCTAAGATCCAAACATGCTCTACACATTGCAATAGCCTAGTGATGTACATGGTGAATGCATCATTCACCCTCCTATAACTTGTGCCACCCAAGTTGAATTGTGGGTATACCTCATAAATCACATCTTTCCCAAACACACCCCTTGTGCTTAGACCCTTGTATGGATGGAACCTTGCAAGAGCATAAACCAAGTAGGAGGTCATTGTGAAGGTCTTTTTCTATAGGAGATTGCACATTTTATCATGTATTATTGCACTTATAATGCCTTCCCAATGGTAGTCAATATTCTACTCCATCCTCACAATGACATGGAACATCCAGTTTTCAAATACTCCTGCGCTTTTCAATCTCGCCACCCTACTGAGGAGTGTCATAGCATCATAGTATTACTTCTTAATCTTAGTTCTGAATATTTGCTTGGGTAGCTTGGAGAAGTTAGACTTGGGTTTCCCTAACCAGGAATTGATGCCCTGTTGTGATTTGATGGTGTCTTCATCATAATACTTCTTCACTGTATCCATATCAAAACCCACTACATGAGACCTATCGGGCATGTCAAATGTCTAGGATTTAGACACAAGGTTAATATTTTCTACTATTCTTCCTTAAGGACCAACTATCCTTTGTGTGTGCCTATCATAATGTTTGACACATACAAGCACCAACTCGTAGCATTGAACTATAGGAGGGAATCTAGCTACATGGGCCAACCCTAATTCTAATATCCTTCTAGCCAATAGAGGAAGGTTTTGTGTTGCCATCCTTGCCTTGAATTCCTCATAAACCCACAACCCAACATTTGTATTGGTGACCTATGACTAGATGGAAGTCAGCTTGCTTTTTGGGATTCTACTCTTTATATCCATTTTAATCCTTTTTGCCTCAGATATAGCAAACCCTTCAGTACTTGGATCCACTACCATACCCTTGGTTGTTCCAACAATGACCTGACTTGATTCAACTTGCATTCTGAAACAAAGAGACCACAATAAAGATTCATCACAACATGAAATTCAAGTTAATCCATCATAAAATGATATATTCATCCTTAAGACAAGTCCCATGATGAAAAAAATCCCCTAGAATCTTATAAAGACAACCTTTTCTCAAAGTTTAGATTTTAGTCCCCTCACGGAATTCAGACCAGAAAGGAATTATGGGAAATTCCAAGCTAGACGAAATTCAGCAAAACAAGCACAAAAAACTTCCAAGAATCATTTAATCAACCACCATCAGTTAAGAAATATTATGATACAACTTTAAATAACTCAAATTGATCACATGATACACAATCATTAGTTAATAGTTCATGAAACCTCACAATCCTTCATTTTCAACAAGATTTCAGGGAATTCTGTGAAGGATGAAAATCCACGAGAATGGCAAGAGTTCACAAATTTTTGGAAAATGAAGGGCCAAAGAAGTTTCAGTAAAATCCTGAGGAAGGGGAATTTCGTGAAGTCAGTGTAATTTTCATGTTTTAAGCATATTTTTGGGAAATCAATAAAGCAATGAAAAATCAGGGAAGTCCTAAAGTGAAGGAAATCCATGAGGTATCTGAAAACCCGAAATCTTTGACTTCGTCAAGATTTCACCCAAATTGATTAAACAATTAGGAATTTGGGGATTTAGTCTTTTGATTTGTGATTTGTTTTGATTTCAGATGGATAACTATTGGTTTCAAACTCATTCAACATGATCCCAAGCAACGAGAGTGATGATTTCAAAGGGGAACCCTAAGAGGCAGCTATGAACACACAACTTGGATATAATTCAACTTTCAGTTTGCTACCTTTCATACAACTTCTCCCACAACCTAGTCAGGATAGGGCGATCATCAGATTGGACAATGGACAATAAGTTTCAGATCGCCTAGGATGTGATTTTATCAATGGTCAGGGATTTGCTAGGTCAAATTGTGGCTCGGTCCATCAAGCATGAAATCAAACAAATAATCAAACAAGACAACAATAGAAACATAAAATCTCAACCAAGTAGAAGGAAAGCAATGTGAGCTACAGGGAAGGGCATCAAACCGAAACTGGAAACCCTAGCTCTGCTACCGAGCTCTACCACATCAAAATCCTGACTCAAAGCATACACACAAAAACCACAAGGAAATTCAAGTTGTTTATTAAGAGAGAAGGCAACATGTACATACCATGAGAACTAAGAAATCAAAATAGCAATAGTTGGCAAGAAACCCTGGAGTCCAAGCAAATGCACACAACCATCAAAAAAATCTGATTAAAGAAAACAATTATAGCTAAAATTCTTCAATCAAAATATATGACTCAAATTCGAGCATAAATCCCATTTAAACCCAATAAGGAAAGTTATAGAATTGTACAAGAGGTATAAATGCGATGAAAAGACTGCAGACTCGAGAATTTGAAGGCACTATTTAATTCTGTGAAGTCCTAGAATTTTTGAAAGCAATACAAAGAAGCCTCCATCGGGTTTTCAAGGCATTTGGGGAATTCCGCCCATAGAGAATTTTCTTGAAAGTAATGAATAACCTGAAATAATTCCCAAAAACACAATATTTTCAAAGTGTTTCCTTGAAAGAAGATTTGCACTAGCAGGATAATCATTTAGGCACATGCCAAGGCAACCAAATTCTCAAAATCAAAGGGCCAAAACTTCCAAAAATGAAAGCGAAAGAGGTTCCCTACTTTCAGTGGGGCGTGTGTGCCAAAAATGCACAACACAATTTCAAAAAGATGAAAAATTAAAAAGAAACTAAAAAAAAAACATCAAAAAATAAAAAAACAGAAAAAGTGCAATAAAAACAAGTAGTGAAAACTTGGCAATAGGCACTATTTGTGATAGTCTATCTTTTCCATCTATTGGAACGTGTGTCGGTCATTCACCTTTTTCCATCATTATGCTTTTCCATCATAGAACCTCATGTACATATCTGGGCATTGTGGTCGTGTCTCATCTTGGCTTGGTGATCATTGGGTAATAAATGGTTTGTTTCTTACTAGGGAAAAAATCCTGAACTCATTGGGGGAAATATACTATGATTTTAAAACAATAGACAACCAATAGTAAGACAACATAGGAAACATAACGATCACAACAAAACTCAACATTGAACATCAATCACAATTTTTTAGAAAACCAACCATCCAAATCAACAAGATCGGTCAAAACCAAATATCACTAGATGATGGTCTTCTAAATCATGATTTAATCATTTTAGCATAAATTTTCAACTATTGTATCTTAATTTTTGTTATCATTTCTCTAGAGCAATTCAAGGATGTCATGGACTAGAGAAGCTATGATTGAGTATGATATTTTTATTTGTCTGTTGTCTATGAGTTGATCATTATTACTATGTAATTTTTTCACGGGATGTGATCTACAAAGTATCATTGATGACATTCTGAATTTGCATAGGAAAAGTATTAACTCTTGTCTATTTTACGCAAGCAATACTCATGTCATCTCAGTTCAATTATTCCTAGATGCTTGTATTACCTTGCAATATCAAAATCCATGGAAGTTATACTCAGGTCATCATGATTTAATTATACCATTGATGTTTGTACTAAATTTCAACATATTAAAAGCTCAATGATGATAACAAGCACAAAAAATTGGCTGACAAGATGACAACATTGCATATTTAGATTTACATGGTTAAGATAGATTGCATCCATATTAGTTTTTGCATGTGCATTTTGGGTTTTCCAAGGCTAGAAAATTTCAAAATGATTTTATTTCTCTCATTAAAGGATTGAGTACATTTGACATAAACATAAAAGATCATTCACATGTATTTGCATAATCATTATCATATCATACATACATTAGAAAGTATTATCATTGGCCATTCATCGATGCATTAGATCATATATTTGCATTGAAAAAAAAACAATAAAGTGCATCACATCTTATCTGCATGATCAAATTCATCTCAAACATTATAAAACATCATTCATAAAGCCATATAGAGTCACAATTTGTGCATTATCATTTCATTATTGCATCCATACACAGCCATGGCATAATCATATAGACATCACATAACATATAAAGTGGGAAATCAAATGCATTCATCATAAGCATTCATCATCAAAGCATGTAGACAACATATATATCAATAGTCTCCATTGCATCTCACATATACTCAAAATAATCAATGTCAAGTGTATAGTGATATCAAAAAATGTGGAGAGATACATCAGCAAAATGGCATAAAATCATAAAGTCCCTGATTGAATAGGTAAATAGATAAAGTAATAGTACATCAAATGTGAACACAAGAGCTATGTGTTGCTCCCCTAGGTATGTGCAGGATCATGATGGGCCAAAAAGTGGCAATATGATGGGTATGTGGTTGGCGACTATTTTCTTACCCAAAATTGATGAAATGAAAAGGATTTTTAAAGGAGATACTCAACTTTCCATTGATATAAATTATGATTTACTTTGAATTTAATAAGTAATTATTATTCATTTTCTATTCAAATTACGACTAAAGTCTTGATTGATAGGCTAATTGAAAAACATCTATAGCTTTCAAACAGTATCATATTTTTTGAATCCAGAACATGTGTCACATTCTATGCTTCACATACTATAGGATCAAAAAAAAAGAAAATTTGAATTTCATGAATTTTTGACCAAGTTAAGGTGGTCAGACATACGAGTTTTTATATTTTTTAAAAATTATAATAAAAAATCATAATTAATTATTTACTTGGAAAAAATTACAAAAAAATATGCATCACATCGGGCATGAGTCCTATACTTATATCTAAAATCTTCTAAAAATTATTCTCATTTTATTATGGTTAGGGTGGTCAAGACACCCACTTCTTATTTTTCACTGAAATTTAAGTACCATTGCATTGAAATTTCAAATTTTCACCAAATAGGATTTTTATTTAAAAAAACCTAGTAGTTTAGAAACTACATTCAATTTGCTACATACGATATTCTTACATATTTTTGAAATAATATAGATAACTTATTCAATTTTTTACGTCAAGTTGCCTAACTCTGATTTTTCTAAATTTTTTGCCACTTAAGGGCCTATTTTTTCCATGATGATCCTGTACATACCCCCAAGACATTGTAGGCCTCACTATGCCTACTACTGCACTGCCAAATGGAGTTGCACTGGGATCTCTACTTGATGGATCTTTGAGAGGTGGCCTAGTCACACCCTGCTCGTGGTTTGTGACCAATTCGACCTGACCTAGCACTAATAGACTGTGCATAACTAGGGGCACACCAATCTATAGGAACTGCCTGATAATACTATAATATATGTATTACTTTGCCTCTCGGGCTGCATGCCACACCTCTCTAAGCATATCCCCTACAATGGTCCCCTCAGACACTTTGTAACCTCTCAGCTAGGGCCTTTACATGCTTGCACCTCTGCCTCATGGCATCTCTCTCTACTATCAAAGAGGAAATATGTGTTTGTGCCTATACTAGTTGTCCTTCTAGGCCCTCCACCTATAATTGTAAGGAATCTATCTACACTTGCTGATGATGGGAAGACACATGAATTTGAACCTGGGATGGTCCTATCTATTGTTGTCTTGAGGAAACCATAAATATCCTCCTCTAGGGTACTCTAAAATCCAATATCTAGCCACCACCTACATCTCCACCATCTCCTCCATCTTCACCATCAACCCTCCATCCCCACCATTTCCCTCCTCATTATCACCATCTCTCTCGTCCCTCCTTTGTCTTAGTGCATGTTGTGGTGCCCTCTCATCATCATCAAAGGCTGGTACTAGCTCATTGCAACTCAATATCCTTGGTACACCATGTGTGAAGAAATAATTTGCATACTCATATGTCATTACACTAGCTGCAATCTTTGGACAGTAATCCCATACTCGTGCCTATAATTTGAAGTACTCTTCGCAAGCTGCATCATATGATATGGTGGGTCCAGACTCTGGAATATCCTGCTATCTCTGCGCATATAATGCAACTCCCTGGGTCATCCCATAAACGTGACCATACTAATGAAGTACCCTCATGAGCATGAATCTCTCAATAACAAACCAATTTTTTCCATTAAAATACCTTGATGTGCAAACATATGGCATCTCAAGATGATCCTCAAGCCACTACTCACAATCTAAGTATGGTCTCCATGTGATAGTCTCCAAATCATCGAGAACTTTTCACCAATACTCCAATTTTCCTAGCTTGTGCTGGACAATACCACTTGCATACCCAAAGACATATGTCCTACCAACCGGACAATCTCTCTCTGGTATAGGATGAGTGACAACCATATGCTGTCAATCACAAATCTAAAATAGTGTCACTCCAACTGATAAACTAGTTGCTCTAAGATACAGTACATGATGAAGATCATGATATAAATGAGCTAACATACATGACCCCCATGCATATCGGATCCCTTGCATAATCATACTCTCTAGTATCCTACCCTAGCCAACAGATAGTCCCTTCAACCTACAGTTGAGACATAGGAAACCTCCAACAAATCTAGTTAGAATAGATGGTAATGGCTCATAAGAATCAACCATATCCTCCCATAATCCCGTCATCAACAAAAATCCTCCTTAGTGCCTCGGTACCTCCCTGTTCTATATGATCATATATGAATAACTCTCCAACTACGGGAATCCCCAATATCCGGTACACATCCTCTAGAGTAATTGTCATCTCATTGGTAGCCATATGGAACATGTTGTGGTTGCTATGCCATCTCTTAGATAATCTAGTCAATAGTCCCTTGTTTATCCTATGCTAGGGAATATCAAGCAAGGATGATAAACCACATCACCCAATAACATCCAAATCTGCCTGCACCAGACATGGAATCATATCTTCAGGTGGCACTCCCAAGACCGAAGAACTCATAAGTCATCCTATAATCATGACATATTGCAAATCAACATTTTATTAATCAACCTATCAGTCAATCTAATCAACTCAAATGATATTTCGATCAAATCTCATGGAGCGTTTATCATTGACTCTCATCCATCATGAGGTCAATCATCATCTATCCTATCAAACATCATCAAAACAATGGCTGGCATGATCATCAAACATCAAACAAGGAGAAAAATCAACATTTCATCAATCCTAGTGTTAATGCACAAAAATAGTGCATCTATGTACTGAAACAATGGATGTGCTACAAAATTCCATGAATGCATTGAAATAAAGCACAAATGCGCTAAAAACCTAAATGTGCTAAAACATTCAACCTATGCGCTAAATCGGGTCCTAAATGCACTAAAATGCACTATCACGGAATTTGAAAACCTAAAAACATGCAAAAAAAATTCAAATGTCAAAAAATGGATTCTTGGGGTACATACCAGAGGTCCATACATGGCAGGGTGGTTGTGTCGTTGAACTTGCTCGAATTGGTGGGTGTGGTATGGGATCACCATTTCGCTCAAATCACTCAATTAGCTCAATCACTCAATTGCAAATGAATTTAAATGAACTCCTTTTTCACTTTTTTACCTTTTAAATAGGGTAAATGGATGGTTTTTAGGTGGGATTATTTTTATTTTCAAAAAGGGCATCAATTAATCAATTGGCAAGGTCATTCTTCTTTGTCAGGAGATAAATCATCTTGAAATCCTAAAAAATTGAAAATCCTCATAAATCATAATTTTTTTAAAAATTCAGAAAATCCTAAAAATTCAAAAATTTCCCAATTTATCTCCTGAGGGTGCATACACGCATCATCACTCGAAAATTAGCGTCTGGGGCATATCAAAAAAATTATCAACACTATCAACATTTTTTTCTTTGAAGAAATGTGTCGCAAACACGTCACTTCAAAGAGGGGAAAAATGTATGCACTCAAATTTGTTCTTGATGAATTAATTAAATACAAGTTATTTAATTAATAATATTTAATTCTTCTACTCATAAATAAATTGAAAAATTTAATTATATGGTTCATTTTCTCTAATTATTCTTATCCTAAATCATTTTCTTCATGTCTTAATTAAATGATCAAATTCAAATAGTTTGTTTTATTTAATTAACCTCCTCTAATTAAATTCGAATTTAATTACATTTCTACTAACTTATTTCCACCTTCCACCTCATCATGTGTCTCAAGAAATTAAATATCTTTAATATATAATTTGGCATTTATCCTCAACAAATTCCAACAAATTTGGGACACTTCACCTTCATCTTCATTTTATTCTTTTTCACACTTGGCAGTTTGTTCTTTTAAAGGGAACACACTTCCCCTTTTCTCTCTAACCTCTTCATCTTCAACTGTCCATTCTCCAGATTGAATCCAGACCATTGATTTTTTCCACCTAGGCTCATGGCTTGGAAAATCTATAAATAGACCCTCATTTACAGCAAGAAGGATCCTTAGAGAGAGAGTTGAGCATAATTACACTTTGTAGAATTCTAGTTAGCATTATCATCTTAGCATTATCATTCTAGTATTTTAATTTTAGCATCAAGTAGTTTAATCATGTCATTTTAATTAGCAACATCTTAATTGCAGTAATTTTCATCATATCATTTTCATACAACAATATCATAGTAGCATCATTATCTTTGCATATCATCTACAACTCTAGTTTAACAATCATGTAATGTAGGAAACATCTCTTACATTTCCAACATCTCTCATTCTTTAGGTTGTCATTTGGAAAGTCATGTGCACAAACAATCTAAGAGCAAAATGACTTAAAGAATCCTTGGAGATAGAGGACAATGAGATGCCATTAGGTAATTATTGGTTTTAATTTGGTTATCATTTTAATTCCTTGATATAATGTTTCATTGGTGTGTTGTATAGGTTTACTTGATTATTCACATTATTTATACCACACACCTTTAAGTCATTTATCACCTCAACCTACTCCAGAGGTGAGCTTCTCAGTTGACTCTCCTATTATAATGGAAGATGACATTGAGGACGACAATGAGGTTACACATATCACCATTCCCACTATTCTCTAGTACAAAGTGCCACTAGAGAGGAATGTGATCACATTTGAAGCTTTTAATGAATTGTCTGATGATGTAATACATTGTGGTAGCCAAGAATTCATTGCATATGAGACATTTTTTCAAACATTTGAGTTTAAATCCTTCATTTATGAGTAAAAAGGAAGAATGATGTGGGAAAAGCTAAAAAAAATCAACCCTGAGCAAGAAACAAATTCCTTGAAAGAACTCTAGTATTCAAGGTTGATAAGGAAACAGATAACATCACTAATGAAAGAGGAAGGGCATTACTACAAGAAGCTAGGGTCATGCCTCTTCCACGGTGGAACATCAACTTAGCCATAGTGTTTGATAGTTTCCTGAAAAGAGAAAATAAGGCATTGCAATTGACAAATGAGGCTAGTGATAAGATATACACTGGATCAAGGAATAATCTTGATAACACTACTTTACAAATTTGGGTCCTTTACCCACCAGGAAAGAGGCCTTCCCTTATCAATAATCATGATCAGATCTTTGGTCACCTTCTAGTACAAAGAGTAGGGGATACATACCCTATTGAGATTGCTGATCTAAATGTGAATCTAGCCAAGTTTACCAAGGCTCAAATTTAAAAATTGGTCAGAGATAATAAGGGGTCGACTGATGAAAATGAGAGGTTGAAGCAAGATGTGATCAATTACAGAGATAGATTTCCTTCCTCCTCGGGACTTTAATAACCATTGATTTAATGTGAAAGAAAGGGGCTTGAATCAATGTCTGAGACTACCTATTGGAAGAACAAACATGAAGTGATTTAGAAAGGGCAAGATGAATTAAAAAAACAAATAAAAACTACTATATTTGAAATGGCATCAAAACTACAATGTAAGAGGTTTGGCGATATGATTAGACTTGCTAAAAAAATCTAGGTTATCAACCAAAAATTTGAATTACCCGCTCAAACCCTGAAAAGGGCACAAGTGGGACTCATATGCCACTCTTGGCATATGGGTCCCACCTAGGGGGACTCATACGTCAGGAGTGGCATATGAGTCCCACCCTAGATTTTTGGGGTGGGTTATAATTTTTTATGCTTTTGTGGATTTTGTTGGGTTTTTAGATGAAATAAGCCTCAAAATCCAAAATTAAAGTTCTTAGGGGCCTATTAATGATGAATTAAATAGTAATTAATGTAAGGATACTAAAATAGGTCCAAATTAAATGAGAAATTGCACTATCTCCAAGAAAGGAGTACAATTTCTGTCATTACAGCTTTACATGAGGGAAGACTTTTGTCCTCTTCATTTCATGGCTCAACCTTTCAATCACATATACCAAATTGAAAACCTACATCCTCTTCATTCTAGGTATATTATCGTCAACCTTTCTCTTTACTTTAGCTCACATATGCTAGAATACATATGTTGACTAAAATAGGGGAAAAATTTAATGTCATAAATTTCATCTCATAGAATTTCACATTCCACAAGCCTCTTATTTAGATAAATTAATTTGATAATGAGATAGTCCCTTATTATTTTCCTTAACCCATCCATTGCTAGTCGTTAAGATGATTTTTTTGTTGTGGATGACTTTGTTTCATGTAGATGTCTACACATTTCATGAATGTCCCAAAAATATTTCTAATTGTAATAGTCATTTGGACATTATATTTCCCACCTACCTACAAGTGTAACACCTTTATATCTTATAGTTGTGTCAAGCTATTCCTCTACATACATATACTTCATTTTCACCCTCATTTTGGGATTCTATTAAATCTATCTCATTCATTCTTGTTCATTCTCTCAATCTTCTTCATTCTTTTATTCTCATTCTCTCATTCTCATTCTCTCATTCTCAAGCTATTGAACTCTCTTTACCACCTTATTTTCATTATTTCTCTCCACATCAAAGCTTTGGAACTATTGGCATATCTTGTACAATCTTGGATGTTGCAACTCTTTTCCTTTCAACATTCTCGTTCACCAAAGGAGGCAAATTATAATCTCTTTGTTGCATTGTCTATTTAATTTTATGCATAATATTATAGCATGTACATTTACATCTTTATCTCATCTATTATTTTCTCTATCTATGGAGGTGAGAACACCTACATAGGGGTTTGACTGAGGCAAGCCCCTAAAACAACCCCAACCATTTTCTTGTTTCTATGTGTGTAGGTGTTGATGTTGGCGCTTTGTTGGAGGCTTCATTCTTGGATCTTTGTGAGTGTCTCCTTTCTTCTTCTTCATTCTATCTTTTCATTTTCATTCAATTTAGCATTTTTTGTCTTTATTATTTCTCTATTATTCTAGTACGTTTTAAATATTCAATTGACTGAAATAATTAGTGGGTTCTTAGCTTTTTTATGGTAAACTCATTTTTCATCTGTATGAGACTACAATGTACTATGGAGATGTCTACATGTTGTGCTATTGTCCTTTGCTAAGAGCTTTCTAGTTTTCTCATAACAACAACCTACTCTTTTAGTTTCTGAAATTCTCATCCTTTGATTCTATACAAAACAAAAATAAACCTCTCCTTTACCTCACCCCATCACCAAAGATTTGATTCCTAAGGTAGTCGAAGAGCATTTTCCCTTTTGAGATCAAGTCATCTCGAGGTGTCAAATTTATTCCTATACACCTTCATATCTTCCTAATCACAACCCCTATAAGTCTCCATTTCCCAAAGCTATTCCATTCCAACACCTAGTTGAAAAGTTGATAGTAGCCTCTCACCATTTGTTTCTCCATAATCCATTAAACTTTTTCAATCCTTATTATTGCAAGAGATTCAACTCATTATTTCTGATAAATGTAGTAGGTGTACATAGGGGTACAACATAAAGAATGTATAATTTCATTTATTTGTTAATTATGGCCTAAAACTAGACCATATGGTTTTCCTTATATATGAACTAGAGTATGAGTATGGGTATTTTAAATAGTTTTTATTTACATTCTGAATAACTCATGTATTTTGAGTAATATTCTTTCATGTAAAATAATTTAGTTTAATAGATGAATATTTTAAATATGTTGAAGTTATTTTATATTACTTTTAAAAATAGTTTTCCAAAGAAAAAAGATAAAGATAAACTTGTTTCTTGCTAGTCATTACCAGAGTTGGAACAAGGTTTGATCTTATCAAGGAATAAATACACTTTTCAAACATCACCTCAACTTTAGACAAAGTAGAAGGTGCAATACTATACATTGACAATCAATCAACATAAGAGTGAACAATTCTAGGGTAAATGACATAATATAACTACTAGAAGAGAGCACCAAGTTAATGGATCATACATATGTTTCCCTAGAAAGGAAACTAAAGAAGAAAGTTGTAAATATTAACTAAGTGAAACACAATTGAAAGGCTCGAAAGTGAAGGCTTGGGAATAAAAAGATCAAGTAACATCCCTTAATGAAATAGTATTGCAATAGAGGGAATAAAGGTGGGTAGAAGCATGAAACAAAATAAAAGTGATCCATTTCCAATCACATAGAGACAATAAATCATTCTACTCAAAATTAAAGTGCTAATGTTTTGAATATTTTCATTATTTTTTCAAATTTTGATTTAGAAAAAAAATCTTAAAAAAATCTTATAAATGATGAAGTTTTTCTTTATTATAAATTAAAACAATACATTCAAAATAAATTGCCCAATTACATAAATTGAATGAAACATTTTGATCTTTAAAAGGTTAATATTTCATCTCAAAATAATTTTTTATTATTTTTATTTTTCAAAATTTAAACCTATAATCCTTTTCAAATTTAAATATATTCTTTGTTTCAAATTCTAGTGAAATTTTTATTTTTTACTATATCTCGTTTTATGTTGTCAGCTGAGTCTAAATTCACAACATAATTCAGAATTGTATATCCCACCCTATTTCTGCCCAGCCACCCCTAGAATATCTTGGCTCCACTTTCTGTGATGCTTTACTCGTGTCAATTGTTTAGGAGTGGTCCATTAAAGAATTCTCTTTCTGCATGCATCTGGATGGATTATAGATATCAGATAGCCCACAGCATTCGTGGCAGCTTGGCATTTTCTTACGAGCACGACATAAATTGCATTCGAAAGCAACTGGAATATGAACGTCTCAGCTAAAGGTCAATCTTCAACTGAACTTTTAAAAGTCTGCTGATTATCTTACGAGTGCCGTGCAGAAGCTTCCAGTGTTAATGGAGCCGTCTAAAAGTGGGAAGGAAGCCATGTGCTGGCGGCCTCATCTTCTCAATTTCAGTAGTTTCTGAGTTAAAAAGTTTTTATGAGTTTGATGGTGTATTGTGGACTTTTCTCATAAAAGGACATAAATGTGTCATGTTGCGTACTGTATATCGTCACACCTGGCAGTCACCATGGATAGTCAATAGATAAAATAAGCGTACTGCACTGTCTTTAAGATTGTACAGGCATAAACAAGATAGAATATTGTCTTTGATTTCAAACACAGCAGAATTCCTCTAGAAGAACTCTTCGAGTCACTTTTTGTGATAGTGATTATTAATCTCCTTTCTAATGATATGATATTTCTATAATACATGTAATGAATTGTAATTTGGTAAATGATTCGTGATCAATTAATTTAGAGAGAGTGATTTGAAATGTGGGTATAAATTTGATAATTTAATGTTTATTTTGTTTTTTATAAAAAGATTGATGAGTTGATTATGTTTCATAACTTTTTGTTTAATAATATAATTAAAGATTTTGAAAGATTTTTTACAAACTTTGAAAATTTTGATACAGTAATATAAAAAATATTCACAACTAGTTTATAATGATGACAAAATTTAAAGCATTAAAGGTATTGTAATATTCTTAAACAAAGTTTTCTTGGACAATCTTGAAGCAAGTTAGTAGATAATTTATTTTCTTACTAACTATTTTAAGATAAGTCAAATATTTTTTGAGTTGTCATATTAGTTGACTTAAAGTTACGTCAAAAATTACATACAAATTATTGCTGGTAATAATCTATTTTATAGTCAAGTATTATATTAAACTAAGTCATTTTTTTAATACTAGAATACTTAAGTTTAATAGGTCATGTGTTTTTTTGTCTTAATTCATACAATTAGGACAGATGTCATGATCTAATTTAATCTACACATAGGGTTTCACATAGGGATTCTTATGCTTTACTAAGGGAAACTCATCGTATATTATATTATCATTCATGTTTTTTGCATTAATAGAGCTCAAGCTATTATATTGATCCATTTTATTTTGTTTTCTCTTTTTGTGATACATGTTTGATTGTAGGTGAATTTTGAGAGCTATAGAGTTGAGGATTCAACTCCAACACATTGGTATCAAAGCTCTAGATCTATGATTTTTTATCCATTTTCTAAGGGATCCATCCTTGAGTGTTCAGAAAGTGTACCTTGGAGAAAATCATACTTCACTACTGCATCCTAAATACACAACAACCTTAAAATCAACTGGAAAATTATCAAATTTTGAGAAAACAATTTGATATTTTTTGCGAGATGTATGATTTTTGAAAAAACTATGTACAATTGTACAAATAATTATGATTGTATGTCATCATATAGCCATTGTATATCTACTGCACAACGTTTGTGTCATTCTTATATAGAAATTTGATGAATCATACAATAAAATGGAAAGAAAATCTAAATAGTGGCAAGGGTTTAATTTTTTTTGGCATCTACATAGTTTCTCAACAAAATAACATTTCCTTTGTCGTGCCCAATTTTTTTTACTACGATTCTTTTATTTTTGTGATTGAGTTTTCCCACCAATGTTAGGGGTTAAATCCCTAGTCAAATCAACTACTAGGGGCTTATTTCTTAAGCTTCGTTGATGCACCACCAAGTTGATACTCATACACTGTCAAGTTGTAACCTAAGCACTACTTGGTCACCACCCCTATGAGCAATACTACTAGGTCATAGCCCACCTTGCACCTAGTTTTCACCCTCTAGCCACTAGCCCTAGTTTTTATGCACTATAGAACCTATTTTTTATTTTAACCATAACTTGGGAATACAAAGTAAAAAATTAACAAATGAGATATTATCGAAAATTCAATTCTAAGCACTTTCTATTAGTGCTATTATTTTTTCCATATTTTCTTTTATGATTTTTATCAATTCTTGAATTTAGGTAATACTTGTTTACACTTTGAGGCCCATAAATTTTGGCTTGGATTTTTAATGACTCTTGTAGCATTGAAACATTGGTTCAATTCTCTAAAAAAATCCTAGACCTAACTTTCTATTTTTACAAAGTACATAAAGATAAAATATGAAGTGGATTTTTCTTTAATTTCTTGCTATATAATTATTAAATTTATAAAATGGTTTCGTTTTCTTGTTGTGGTGGGATAAATTTCCATCTTATAGTATCTATTAAAATTATAAGATACTAAAAACTAGTATTTAGTCACTTCGTACAACTAAAAATTAAACATACGCATCGTAGAAACCTCTTTTATTGAGCACCTTACACCACACAAAATTATCACACCTAGAAACATCATATGACCAAATTTCTCATGTCCAAGGGACTATTGTTTCCATTGCATGATACTACACTTGAGTTTACTCGAGAATATGAAAGATTTTCTTATAGAAGCAAGATGGATACAACTATGGGTATTAATGCACTTCAATTTTTAGAAAGTTTATTGTTTCACAAAGGGTCTTGCAAGACTCCCAAGGATATTTGGGATATTTTTTTGGAATAGATAATAAATTTGAGCATTATAGATTTAGGCAAAGTTGACTACATTGGTACCTAATACATTTACCTCCATTGAGAATATTTTGGTAAAGTTTAAGACATTGAGATCATTTTTATAGGTTTGTAGCAAGGTTGAGGATTACAATTAATAAAAAAAAAAAAATCTTATCTAAATTCATTAACCCTTTTAGGTGTTCTCTTCGACCTCTTATTTCACTATGGTTTCATTGGGATATTCCTTAATATATCCCTCATTTAAGGTTGTTTATTATCTATTAACATAGGAATATGATAATTAAACATAGTTGGACTCACTTTCAAGTTCCAAGATTGATGAATTAGTTGTCAAGTCACTCTAGGGAAAAGGTTAGAAGACACAAAATCTTAAGATAGAATGTACATCAGATAGTGAGAGTTCCTCCAATATTGAGAAGATTCTAGATCCAAAAAATAAATCCACACTTAGAAAAATGATAAATTTTTTGAGCATGTGAGTCTTCCGCTAAGGAAAATTTAAGAAATTAAAAGACCCTTGCATTTTTTGTGGCAAAGACAGACATTCAACTACTAGATGTTGGAAGAGACTAGAGGCATTAGATGATGCCATGTAATAGAGCGTCATTTCACCCTCTATGTATTCTTCCACCAACAAAGGTAAGGGTCATACACTTCGAACATAGGCTTCATCTTTAGTATGTGGTTTGATTATAGAATTTGGAGCCTCACATCATATGAATCATTCATCTAATCTGATTGAGTCTCTTTCAAATTGTAGTACTTATCAAGTTACAATTGGTAGTTATTCATATATTTAAATTTTTGGTTTATAAACTATTCATATTACTAATGGTCACATTAAGGAAGATGTCCTTGTTCTTGATATTTATGTTAATCTACTCACTATCTACCATATTTACTATACTGTAGGATAAGATAGTTGTGTTTTCAATGAATGATGTTCGTATCCATGATCTCCATCATCTAAATATAGTTATTTACTTTAGGGAGAGTTGATTATGAGTCAAGATTATATAGGGTCCATGATTTTGAGTCAATAAGTGGTACATCACACATTTCCCATGCATTTTCCTTGAGTAGACTTTGGCATGTATTTTTTAGTCATGTGAACTATAGGCATCAACAATAATTGAGTTCATAGGAGATGGTTCTTGGTCTTTCAAATTTTGTACACAAAAAGTGTTTTTCAAGGCTATGTTCTTGGCCAATAATATCTACAACCCTTTATGAAGGGAAAGGACCATTGTTCTTCTACCTTATTGGATTTGGTACATAGTGACTTTATTTCCTTTCTCACTCCTTCATATTTAGAGCCAAGTAAATGCTTACTATGAACCCCAATCCTAGACCTGCACAAACACAAATAACAAACACAATGTTAGCCACATATGCAAGTTATAACTAAGATTCCCCATGAAATTCATCTACAATGCTCAAAATAGTAAATGAAATCAAGAACACAAGTAAGAAACTATGAAATCCTATTAAAAGCATGTAAATCCTCAATCCCATGGGGGAATTGATGCCATTTTGATGTGTACAATGGCCCTTTCCCAACTCCTTTGCAAGCTTGATGAAGATTGATCCACTTGATGATGAAGAACAATGAGCTCCTTGATGAAATCTGCAATAACCTAACAATGATGATAGAAAATGCAATGAAATTGGATGAATTTTCTCTAAATATGAAGATAGTAACTTTTCTCTAAGTTGTGGATCCAAAATCCAAATTAGATCCTCTTATTTATAGATGAGAATGATGGAGAATGAGGAAAAATAGATGAATGTGGGACTAAAGATAAACCAATGATAAAGTGCCACTTGTCAACATGCTATTGAAGAGAGATGGAGCATTTTTGGCAAATGTGAAAGAGGGGGAAATTTGAAATTCAAAAGATGGCTCAAGAAAGATGAGATGAAAGATGGAGTTAATATCACTTGGCTCAAGAAAAGGACATGTAAGAGGTCTTTAATGCCTTGTCCAATGGACAAGTACTTTTGGGGGGAGATTTCAAATTTGAGGAATATTCCATCCTTTGATGCCTTTTTGAATGAAAAATGAGATTTAATAAATCAATTAAAATGATTTTCATGAGAAAGTTGCAAAAGCTAGAGGATTTGATGGATTAAGATTAGGATTAATCAATATTTGATTAATTTAAAAGGAGATTAGTTGATTTGACCATTTTGACTTAGATTTTTGGATTAATTTAAATCAAAATGAGAGGAATATGATTTAAACCTAATTAAACAAATATTTTGATTTATTTAATTAGAATGAGATGATCTTAGATTAAATCAAATAAAGATTAATTTATTTATTTTAATAGAATGACTTTAGAGATTTAATTAAATAAAATGAATTGTTTAACTAAAGAGAGAGTATAAAAGCTAATTAAGTAAAATGATTTATTTTGATTAACAAGAGATGATGACTTAATTAGATAAATTTTATTTATTTAATTAAGGGATGAAATGTGATGAATTTAATCAAATACAGATTATTCGATTAAAGGGTATGTGCAGGATCATGATGGGCCAAAAAGTGGTAATATGATGGGTATGTGGCTGACGACTTTTTTTTTACCCAAAATTGATGAAATGAAAAGGGTTTTTACCAATATAAATTATGCTTTCTTTGAATTTAATAAATAATTATTATTCATTTTCTATTCAAATTACAACTAAAGTCTTGATTGATAGGGTGATTGAAAAACATCTATAGCTTTCAAACAATATCACATTTTTGAATCAAAACATGCATTACATTCTATGCTTTAGATATTATAGGATTGAAAAAGAAAAATTGAATTTCATGAAGTTTTGACCAAGTTAAGGTGGTCGGACATACGAGTTTTATAATTTTTAAAATTTGTAATAAAAATTCATAATTAATTATTTACTTGGAAAAAATTACAAAAAATATGCATCACATCGGGACATGAGTCCTCTACTTATATCTAAAATTTTATAAAAAAATTTATCATTTTATTTAGGTTAGGATAGTGCACTTCTTATTTTTTTCCTGAAATTTAAGTACTATTGATTGAAATTTCAATTTTTCACTAAATAGATTTTTTCTTAAAAAAACAAACCTAGTAGTTTAGAAACTACATTCAATTTTCTACAAATTCTATTTTTACTTATTTTTGAAATAATATAGATAGCGTATTCAAATTTTTATGTCAAGTTTCCTAACTCTGATTTTTCTGATTTTTTTGCCACTTAAGGGCCTATTTTTTCCATGATGATCCGGCACATACCCTAAAAGATTAGCAAGGGAGATGATTTAGGACAAAGAAGTGTTAGTAAAATCAGGATCAAGTGCATAAGATCAATCAGTACATTTTTTGTGTCTAAATTTTTCCCCTCTTTGAAGCAATGTACCCATTGTGTTGGTTCAAAGAATAAACTGTCATGATCAAAATTTAAAAAAAAATATATTTTTTTTCGGATGCCCCAGTGGAAAGAAGTATATTGGTACACTGCCCCCTCAAGAGATCAAGTGAAAAGTTTGATTTGAGGGTTGATCTCACAACAAAGAGGTTCAATATTAGAAAGCTCAAATTTTTTATGTAGAAAGGATTTGATGTAGACAATTCATCAGTCATGGGTAGCCTCATGTATATTTTGATATATTACACACACTTGATACTGATTTGTACCATGACAATTATTTTAATGATGATATGATTTGATTTATGAGATGTCCCATTTTATTTATACATGATGGATGGATGAATGCATTTATTTTTCAGTATCTTTTCTATGCAATTTTTACATATATGGATGATATGATAATGTGATTATGATGTGAAGATGCATTTATGATTATGTAATGGATGCAAATGTATGGTTTATGAGATGCTCAGAATAACCAATCCATATTATGATGATGAAATGCAATGCATGTGAGATGATTAGTGTTTCCTATATGATACGATATGATATGATATGTTGCATTCCAACGGTTTGGGGATGTAGGATGGATGCATTGGTGATGATGATTAACTATCATGGTACCATGTTAGCGTGAAAAGAAGACAAAAGAAAAATGATCCAATAAGCCTACTTTATTATAAATGACGATGGTGGTGATGATGATGATGATTTTCTTATTAGGACTTGGGATTTTAAAAGGGCTATTTACCTTATGTTTGATAACACACATAGGCACAATGCATCAAGGTATAAAGAACCAAGATGGAATTTCCCCTAGTGTGATGGAATTTGACTCGACAATTAGATAGGAGTACCCTTGTTCACACCTAACATGCAAAACCTTATTTAAAATGCAGTTCACATATTCCAAACATCTCGGACCAAAACATAGAAAGGCAAGTCTTTCCTATGTGGTCAAAAAGACACCTAAAACATCCTCCCTACACCCAAAAAAAGGATGCATGACTAAGGTTATATTACAAGAATATCCAACAAGCATACCAGATAAAAAGATAATGATCGTTGCCCGATTCCTTTCTCTCTAAATACATTTTTTTGGGACATCATCAAGAGGTCATTGAAATGAGTGCAATAAGATAAATTGAAAAGAAAATATCAAGTACACAAACAAGTCAATGTTCTTCATACCTCTAGCCAAAGTGATTTGTTTTGATTAGGATAAGAATCCAAAATGATTTTTCCAAAGATAATGCCCATTGTAGGAAGGATGTAACCTAGGACATGTTAGTGGATGGTGGCAAGTTGATAGGTTGTTTGAAAGGCTATTGATAAAAGGTTGACAAATGATCAAGAGTTTGATTTTGCATTTAAAAGCTTGTTGTTTCGATTTTGATTTTGCATTTAAAGTTTTCTTTTGCTGATTGTTGTGGTTGTTTTTGTTTGTTTTTCCAAAGGGTGAGTGTGATGATTTGTTTATTATGGATGAGATTATTGTGGGTGAAAGTGAAATGGGATGGATGAAATTTTTCAAATATTTGGATGTTTTTGAAATTTTTTGAAATTTTTTGAGGTTGTTTTCAGATTTTGTGTTTTCAATTTTTTTTATTTTCCAAATTTTCAAATGTTTTGGGGATTTCTGAGATTTTATGAATGTTTTTGGATTTTGGTGTTTTTTTGAATGATTTTGTATTTTTTTTTTAAAGATTTTATGAATGTTTTTGGATTTTGTGTCTTGGGGGTTGATCAAAGATTAGGCTTGCCTATGTGTAAACTCAGAGACGACGTAGTCCAGACAACATATTTTTGATGTTTTTCTTAATTTTTGAGTGTTTTTGAATTTTTGATATGATTTGGATGTTTTTTTTATTTTTGCATGATTTTGACAATTTGGATATGGATATGAATGATGATATCAGTTCTTTGTTTTGGGATATTTTTGAAAACCAAGCTAAGGTTGATTAATCGGATCAATGGATTGATGATGATGACATTGTTGAGGATATGCAACAATGCAAGGATAGTGTTAAGCAACACAATGATTTGGATGGATATCCCAAGATGATGAGGGATTGATTGGATTTGATTGATCAAGATTTTGATGATGAAGCTTGATTTGGAAAAAAATTGTTCTAAATGATTTGATATAACATTGAAGTACAAATTAGATGTGACTGATATTGATTGTTTGGATTGATGTTTGATGAAAGATAAAGCTACATAAGGAACATCCTCTCGACAATATATGCCATAGGCTAGTGATTTGTATTTTTGGATCACAAGTTCTTTGACCAATTTAATCTTATGTTTTTCCATTGTTCGGATCAGCACATAAGTTGGAGGATATATGTCAAGATTTATTCCTGAAGCAAGATGTAAATATATGCCCCCAATGTCTAGCAATGTTTGGAATGCCATGGGTGGATGCATGGATAGGTTTGTGGATGGATGGATATGGATTATCTTGTGCTAAGATAAGGTGTTCGAACAAAGGATGCTCATTTGGATAGTGCCTCATGGCTCAGTTAATGTTGGATAGGATAGGATTAATGAAAATGACCCATGTCAAGATGATTACCATAAGCAAGTATAAAGTGTGCACCAAAATTTTGTCAAGATCAAGATAACTTGGAAGATGGATGGCAATGGGATAGAAATAGATTGGATAAATGGTTCATGGATGAATGGATTTATTATGGACAAGATGGATGGAATGTTGGATTTATTATGGATGGGATGAGATGCTTCCACCTGAAGTGGTGCATGTAGATGCTCGATTCTACACATGATGCTTGTTTGCTAGGTTTTCATCATGGTACCTATCCAAAGCGCCACCATAGTGGTTTTCACTAGAGGATGATTTTTTTCTTTACTATTTTCAATCATTTTTTTGATTTTTTTTGGATTTTCATCTTTTTTGATTGTTTTGAATTTCTCTGTGAAAGATTTTTAAGATCATAGATAACCACCTGGTTGTGTTGATGTAGATGATTTTTTCATACTGTGCCATGGATATCCTACTTGAAGAAGCTACTTTTTCAAGATATGTGCACTTGAATGCAACTTTTGAGATTCTTGATCTGCTTTGTTGATATCGTAGTTAACTTTGTCTTTGTGCGCACACCATGATAGAGTTCCTTCTAAATCCTTATGATGAAGGGTCATTGCCAATACATGGTCAATGTGAGAATTGGATATCATGCATGAAAGCATGGATGGATTTGCATGTTTAGGAATAGGAGATGGATTGGTTGATAGTTTGGAACCTTTGACTCTCCAAACTTGGGAAGATGAGCAATAATGGGTGGATAAAAAAGTGTACATGGAATTAGGACCAACTACTTGATATAATTTGTACGTTGCTTGAAAAGTCTTCTTTTTTCTTTATAGACATCTTTGATGGATACTTTTCCTTCTTTTTTTCCCATAGTTTCTTTAACTAATGGAGTTTGATAGGGATAATCTTTCATTGTATTCTTTGGTATCCACTTGTATTTGATTTTTCCATTATGCTTCCCAACTTATTTTTCTTTGATGATGTATTTCTTGTTTTGATTCACATCCTTCTTTTGATATTGGTCCTAATTTGTTGATGGGGTGATGGGTGGATGAAGTTTCAAGATGTGGCTAGTTGTAGTATTGGCATCGGTTTTATCATAAGGATTCTTCATGCTCCCTATGTTGATGTTTTCTTGAGACATAGTTGCTCCTAGTATGATGGTAGTAGCACCTTTTTTCTTTGATTTCGCCTATTTTGAGATGTCTTTTTAAGTAAGAATTTTCTAATAAATGACCACTACAGATGACGTTATTTCAATTTACTACTCTACTGACTATGAAATATCATGTTATGTCTAACCTGTTTCCTTGAGTGGATAATGTTGGATATCTTCATACATGATATCCTTAGTCTAATTTTAGGATATATCTTATCCTAATGTTGAAAAATTGGTTTGACTATAGGAATCAATAACTGGCTCTTTTTGTGTAATAATGTCAGGAGTAAAGGAATCCTATTATGAATGAAGATTATCTATGTGTCCATCCAAAGAAAGCATAGATGGAGGAGTATTGCTATGTGGATGTGATCATCATTTGTGACATCTTGTATAGATAGGAGAGTGTTCATTAGATCATTGTAGTATCTTGGAGATACAAATTTTTTATCTTGATTAATTTCAAAATTACTTTTGACATGCTTTGGATCAAGTTCTTGACATAGGTCAGTTTCAAAGGATGGATTTATTATAAAAGGGTTCTTGGATGTCTTTATTAGGAATAGGAAGTAGTTCAATATCCTCTTGATCTTTGGGTGAATTTGGATCAAGTGTTGAGTTGAAGATTCCTTCAATATCTACAACCATGAGGTTGAAGGATGTCAATATGTCTTGGAAAGGACCATTGCTAGACTTTGGTGAACGATGTTGATCATGCCTTGGGATAAATTCTTGAGATATGTCCTCTAACTCATTGGATGATGTAGAGGTATTATCAAAATGATCATTGGTGGAAGGATCCCGATTATTAACACTCCTTGAAATAGATCATTGCCAGATATTATTGAGGGGTTTTTATCATGATCAAAAAGTGACTCTTGATGTATGTTGATTTTATCTTTGGATGAGGTAGAAACATCTTCAAGATGCTCATTGATGGATAGATTTTGATCATTATTTTCAATAATTGTGGTTGAGGGATTGTCAGTGCTATCGCTAGTGATTGAATCTTGATTGTTGTCCCCAATAGTTATTATTTTTTGATCAATTAGGTCTTGGATGAGATTTTTGAGTTGACTACAATTTGATATTGTGTGCCTCTTTATTTTGTGAAAATCACAAAGGTGCTTCTCGTTATACCCTGGTGGTTTAAATTGAGGCTCTTAATAATTGTCATACATAGGGATTTTGATGAGATTTTCTTATATCAATTGGTGCATAACTGATTCGATTGGTTCCCCAAGTGGTGTGTATTTTCATTTGTTACCTTGGGAGATTTGTACTTTAGATTGGTATTGTGGTGATTGACTTTGGAGATGTGGTGATTGATCATTGAGATGTGGTGATTGGGTTTATTGTAGATGTCGTTGATCTTGATATCCAACCTCTTGAGATTGGAGATATTGTTCTTGATGTGGTTGTGGACACAACTCAATGCTTTGATGACATGGTTTAAATAATGGAAGAGTGTATTGATTTTGGGGTGGAGATGTCTCTTGGCACAATGAATCAACTATTTTGGTAAGTGTAGCAATTTGATCTCACAAAATTTGATCTTTATTTTGATCTGGATACCCTTGATATAGTTGGTTTGGTTTTTGTTCAAGCTGATTTGGAATGCATACTTGTGGTGTTTGCATGGGATCATGGAAAAATTGATTTTGTAAAATGTTATGATTTGGGATGATGTTTAGATTTGGCATGATAGGTTGAATTTGAACATTGTTGTGGTTTGAAATCATATTTCCTTGATTTAGGTAACTTTGATTTTGCATGATGTTACCTTGAATTGGATCAATATTTGGAGTCGTTATCATTTTGTTTGGACTTTGAACAACATTTGTATGATTCAAAAACATATATCTATCCCACAGTTTACCAAGTGTGGATTCAAAATGTTCATGTTTGGTAAACTTGTACTTGGTATATTCACATTTGGCATGTGTGGATTTGGTGGGATAATGTTGTTTTGTTGAAGACTCATGCATTGATTGTTTGGTTAATAGATTTGTAGGTTTGGATTTTGATTTAAATCTGCCATAGGGAAAGGTGTTCCAAAATTTAGATTCGGCATACTCACATTTGTTGTACCATTGAGGTTTGTAGGAGATAATGATGCCACATATGGATTGCATAAATGTGAGTTTTGATAATCAATTGGCAATGTAAGGTTTTGACAATTTGGTTGATTTAGACCACTCATGATGTATGAATCAAGTTTATATTCCATGGTTTTCTTGTGTTTTGACCTTATTGACCTCTAAGGAATTTAGGACCAATGATGCGATGAAGGATGAAAGGGTTGAATGATATGGATGTCAAACTTTTAGGAACCTTGGAGGGATACTAGACTTTAGGACTTTTGGATTTTTGATTTTGGATTTGATTTGGATAATGGAATTATAAACCCCAAGATGTTGGATGTTATCTTGGAATAAACTTGTCCACAAGGTGATAATTTAACTAAGAGTATGAAAAAGGATGGATCTACACAAAATTAGTCAAATAAGATGATTTTGATGTGATTTGAAGGATTCTACCAAAAGTCTAATATGGATAATTTTTCCAAGGTTCTAAAAGTTGTTTTTGAGATGGGTTTTGATTGATGTTTTAAGGATGGATGAAATGCTTGATTTTAATCCTAAATGAACCTAAGGACTTGTTTATTAGACCAAGATATTGAAAACATGCTTTTCTCTAAGAGTAGTTCAAACCAAAAGACCAATGTTTGCATGGAAAATCATAAGACAAAAGATAACAAGAACTCGTGTGGGGTTCAATTGATTTAATCTTGGTTAATGAATTTCTTTTACCACAAACACTCTCTTGCTTAGCTTTTCAAACTATATGTCTAATGTCCCAATTTATTTTCATCCTAGACCTGCACAAACACAAAGAACAAACACAATTTTAGCCACATATGCAAGTTAGAACTAAGATTCCCCATGAAGTTCATCTACAATGCTCAAAATAGGAAATGAAATCAAGAACACAAGTAAGAAACTATGAAATCCTATTAAAAGCATGTAAATCCTCAATCCCATGGGGGAATTGGTGCCATTTTGATGTGGAAAATGGCCCTTTCCTAACTCCTTTGCAAGCTTGATGAAGATTGATCCACTTGATGATGAAGAACAATGACCTCCTTGATGAAATCTATAATAACCTAACCATGATGATAGAAAATGCAATGAAAATGGATGATTTTGCTCTAAATGTGAAGATAGTAACTTTTCTCTAAGTTATGGATCCAAAATAAAAATTAGAGCCTCTTATTTATAGATGAGAATGATGGGGAATGAGACAAAATAAATGAATGTGGGACTAAGGATAAACCAATCATAAAGTGACACTTGTCAACATGCTATTGAAGAGAGATGGAGCACATTTTGGGCAATGTGGAAAGAGGGGGAAATTTGAAATTCAAAAGATGGCTTGAAAGATGAGATGAAAGATGGAGTTAATATCACTTGGCTCAAGAAAATTACATGTAAGAGGCTGTTGGATGGACAAGTACTTTTGGGGGGAGATTTCAAATTTGAGGAATATTCCATCTTTTGATGCCTTTTTGAATGAAAAAGGATATTTAATAAATCAATTAAAATGATTTTCATGATAAAGTTACAAAAGCTAGAGGATTTGATGGATTAAGATTAGGATAAATCAAGATTTGATTAATTTAAAAGGAGACTAGCTGATTTGACCATTTTGACTTAGATTTTTGGATTAATTTAAATCAAAATGAGAGGAATATAATTTAGACTTAATTAAATAAATATTTTGATTTATTTAATTAGAAGGAGATGATGCTAGATTAAATCAAATAAAGATTAATTTTTTTAATTTAATAGAATGACTTTAGATATTTAATTAAATAAAATGAATTGTTTAACTAAAGAGAGAGAGTATAAAAGCTAATTAAGTAAAATGATTTATTTAATTAATAGGAGATGATGAATTAATTAGATAAATTTGATTTATTTAATTAAGGGATAAAATGTGATGAATTTAATCAAATACATATTATTTGATTAAAAATTTAGCAAAGGAGATTATTTAGGACAAAGCAGTGTTAGTAAAATCGGGATCAGGAGCATAGGATCAATCGGTACATTTTTTGTGTCTACACTTACATTCATTTATGATTACTAACATCACACATCGGTATACTTTCTCAAGTACATGAGTGATTTAATGTTTATTTATAATAGTTTTAGGGTGTCAGTCAAGAAACAATTAGGTTCTTCTATTCAATTGTTCTACAAAAATAATGGGGGGAATATAAAACATTTTAGGATTATTACATTGAACATGGTATCCATCATCAATTTATAGTTCACTATACTACTTAAGAGAATATTTTTTC
The DNA here is from genome assembly GCA_007258455.2 of Sequoia sempervirens. NCBI lineage: Eukaryota > Viridiplantae > Streptophyta > Pinopsida > Cupressales > Cupressaceae > Sequoia > Sequoia sempervirens. The sequence continues at coordinate 721,131,659 of VDFB02270651.1, forward strand.
CAAATGTTAGAATAGATGACTTGGGAAGATGGCTAATTTTATGATTTAGTTATATTTTATTGCTTCATCCTTTTATACTCAAAAAATCAATTACTCGAGTTATATTTAAAAATACATTTTGTACAAGTAAATTTTTAATATAAATCTAGAGTATGATTAGTTCAATATTAAGCCCAAAATTTCCTTCTTTAGGCTATTTTTTAGTGAGGATTGGGATTTCATACCATCCAATCAATGTAAGACAACAAAGAAGAAGATTCAACCATTCATTGCTATTTTATATTGTGAGGATGTAAAGTTTTATCAATTATTTTATATTACAACAAGAGATATCCACTTTCACAAATATATCTAGTTTGATGAATCCTTCCCACAACCATATTTTATATCCTCTTCTCCTTCCTCATACCTATTCAATATTATTTATCTCATGAGGATGCCTATGTATTGGAGGATACTTTAGATGATGGTTTTTATGGTTTTGTACAACCACCTCCTACTCTACCAAATTTTCCTCCTCCCATGTGTGTTTCTCCTAAGTTGGATTGTACTGCAATTTACGTTGGAATTTTTGCTAGTGATCCTATGAATTCTCATCATAGTTTCCCTCAATATATTGTACTATTTTTATGAATGTTTCTACCTTTGTTGATTCATGTATATTTTTTAGATTTGGATCAGGCTATGAATAAGGAGTATTCTTCATTGATGAAGAATCAAACATGTGATTTGGTTTATCTTCCTCTAGGGAGAAATATAGTTTGATGCAAGTGGGTGTACCATACCAAGTATGTGATAAATAGTTCTATTAAGTGATACAAGGAACCTATTATTACTAAGGGTTTATTTTAGGTTAAATCTATTGATTACATGAATATGTTGTTGAAAAAAGGTTATCATTATTGTAAAAGGTTCTCAATGATGTCAAAGGAATATGATTAGCATATCAGTGAAAATTAAATAGAATTATATTGTCATATTATTTTGTTACGAAAGTATATATATTGCTAGCTATATTAATAAAATTAGTTGACAAATATTTGAAGTATCATAATACATCTATTCATGTTGATAGAAGTGATTTGAAAGTCTTATCCAAAATGTTGGACGTGAGTGATTTAGGGTAGAGATATTTTTCTTCCAATATAGTCAGGTATGTGTAGGATCGTGATGGGCTAAAAAGTGGCGATATGCTGGGTATGTGTAGGGTATGTGGCTGATGACTTTTTTTTTACCCAAAATTGATGAAACAAAAAGGGTTTTTAAAGGATATTCTCATCTTTCCACCAATATAAATTATGCTTTACTTTGAATTTAATAAATAATTATTATTCATTTTCTATTTGAATCATGACTAAAGTCTTGATTGATAGGCTGATTGAAAAACATCTATAGCTTTCAAATGGTATCACATTTTTTGAATCTGAAACATGCATCACATTTTATGCTTCACATACTATAAGATTAAAAAAAGTAAAATTGAATTTCATGAAGTTTTGACCAAGTTAAGGGTCGGACATATGAGTTTTTATATTTTAAAAGTTGCAATAAAAAATCATAATTAATTATTTACTTGGAAAAAATTACAAAAAAATGCATCACATTAGGACATGAGTCTTTACTTATATCTAAAATCTTATAAATTTTTTTATCATTTTATTAAGTTAGGTGGTCCAGAACACCCACTTCTTATTTTTCCCTAAAATTTAAGTACTCTTGCATTGAAATTTCAAATTTTCACTAAATAGATTTTTTAAAATAAGCCTAGTAGTTTAGAAACTACATTCAATTTGCTACAAATTCTATTCTTACATATTTTTGAAATAATATAGATAACTTATTCAAATTTTTACATCAAGTTGCCTAACTCTGATTTTTCTAAATTTTTTGCCACTTGAGGGCCTATTTTTTCCATGATGATCTTGCACATACCCAGTCATGCTTTATATTTCCTAATAGATGTGAGTTTTTCTTTGTGATTTGAATGGAGATCATGTCTACACATGTTTTACCATATCTAGAGTTTCTATAAATTATGTTTGGTGTGCACTAATTTTGAAGTGACAGAAGGTTCTTTGTGTTTATCTATCAACTAGTTGATGTTTGGAATTGTGTGACAATAACTAGTAGTGTACAACATCCAAAGATAACATGGGATAATAAAACAATTCCAAGTTAAGATTCCAATAGAAGTGCATGAAATCATGTTTTTTTGGTTGCAAAATTTTTTATTTATGACAGACCTATTACACATTTCCTATAATTTGAATTTACATTCAACTTATGTTGTCATGTTTAATTGTGGATCCCTAGATGACATGAATTGAAGTTATTCTAGTGTTTTATTGAAACATAGAGAAAAGGGAGAAGGTAATGAAGTCTAATCCCCTTTAGTTTAGTTAGAGTTTCATTCAAAATATGATATCCAAGAACCTTGAAATAACCATCAACCCAAGAGGTGGATTAAGTCAAGATTGAGGGATCTTGCAACCTTTCCTTTGTGCAAGGATGGGGTGGTGAGATAAATCACAACTTCTGGAGAAAAAATTCAAATAATATGAAAACCATAATTCTAGGTATAACACTTGAAATGCATAAATTTGACATAAAATAATATGAATCTATAACTTTTCTAGTAGAACAAAGAGGAGATAAAATTGTGAACCTAAACAAATTTGACTTTCCTAAATTATTGATTGGGACTTATTCATCACCAAAGGTGAACGGGTCTCGGTAGGCTTGTTTGGCAAGCTTTGAACCTTAAATAGAAGATTGAAAACTATAGAATATGTTTCCCTTCAAACCCTAATAGGAAAAAAATTTCCACTAAAGGTGAATGGTTCCTATTAGGTCCTTCTGGAAATCTCTAAATGTGGTCTTCAACTTCCAAATATGCTCTTCTCCTTTGCACTTTCAAATTCCTATTTTCAAATATGGGTCTGCCAATAATCTACAAGACAAATTTGATAGCTTGTTGGTGGATAGGGGTTTGCTTTATTCAAACCCCTTGTTGTTAATAAAACCTTTGTTGATGAATGAAAATCTAAAAAAATGTAATTGTGTGTGCAATCCTAATCTTAAGTGTGTTTAAGACTAATATCTATGAGAATGTAAAAGAGATTATACCCAATTTTATTAGGATAAAACCATTGAATGTAATGTGAATAATGCAAAATGACTTACTAAAGAAGAGGTCTAATCCCTTTAATAAGTCATAAATATGAAAATACCTCTTACAGGCTACAAATAGGATGATCATAGATGATGGAATCAATTAAGAAACAAGTCCTTATGCTTGGTTGTATGACTTTTGCATCTCTGAACACCTAGAATCCCTTATGATTCTCCATAGCATCTATCATAAACCTTCACTAATGCTTGATCTTCTTTACAAAATGGGCTTGAAAGCCTTACAGTTCTAATTCAAACTTCACTTTTTCTTGCTTCTTAACTATGAATGCTTGATCTCATGAAAATTCCATGTCTCTTAGCTTGCTTGAAATCTTCTTCTAGGTGAAATTATGTAAAATAGCCTTGTATTTATATATAATTGGAGATTTAAGTCTAGAATTCAAATAATTAAAGCCTACACCAGATCTGGAAATGAATATAATTAAAATACAACCAGAATGAAATTCAAAAGGGGGGTCCTCATTAAGGTAGGACTCATTCACCACCTAGGGTGAATGGGTTCTGGCTCAGCTTTCTAGGACCTAACCTCAGGGGATGGAAAGAGGGTCAAAAACCCATTTCAAATCAATAAAGGGGGGTCCTATTAAGGGAGGATCCATTTAGAACCTAGAGTGAATGAGTTTTGGTACCATTTTCCAAGACCTTGAATTCACGCCATTAAATGTTATGCAATTTGAATACTAGCTGTCGAGATAGATCTTCAGGAAGTATCATAAATAAGATTTAAATTTGAATTAAAGGGGTTAATTAACTCCAATTAACCATAATTAACTAAGGGGACCCTAGATAAATGTGAAAGTGTGGTACAACACTTTACAATGCCTAAATAGGGTACACATTAGGTATATTTCACTAAAATGGGCCCATTAGGCTTCATTCATTAAATAAAACCTTAGAAAAGTGTGAAAGTGTGTTACAAAACCTTTCAACACCTTTGCAAAGGACAGTTTAAGATACATTTTAATTAAATAAGGACCCTAGAATGTTATGAATATGTACAACACATTACAACACTATTCCAAGATACAATTAATTCAAATTTATGTCAATTATCCAAATTAAGTGTGAAAATGGATTACTTTTTTCAACACTACATTTAGCCCCCACTTTAGCTTCCATATGATACTATGTGAATATGAAAGCTAACTTTGAAATAAATACTATGAAAAAAGGATAATCATATGGATTCATTATGGAGAATGAAGCCCCCATTGAAGCTACGTGCAAAACCACAATGTCAAGAACCACATCCTACAACACAGATTTGTTAGATGCTCAAAGATCCTCTAATCAATCTTCTACAAAGAATTGAATTCAAGGGTAGATGTATGCTGCCTAATTCTACTTGCTTTATGGAGCTAGAATTAGGGAAAACATGAAACCACATTGAATCACCAAGTCATATCATAGAGTATTTCCAAGTACCATACCACATAATGATAAAAATTTGATGAGAACGGGAGTGGAATCATGATTCCAAAGCAACAAATGACGTTAGAAATGGAGTCATATAGCTCCCTATATGTTGTTTTGAATAAATTTCTTTAAAAAAAAATAAAAATTATTTACTAGTTTTTTACTATATACTATTGAAAATGACTCTTTTAACTATTCATTTGACATTTACCTTGTTGCAATTTTACCTTGGTGTAGACTAAGTGAGGATTCTGAGTCATAGAGTGTACAAGCCTTTATGATTGGATGATCTATGCAGTGATGTAGCTCAAGGAATACTTTGAAAGATAGTGAGTGCATTATTTTCTGCCTTTTCATCCTTTATGTGCTTCTACTATACTTTTTTATGTAATTTTGAGTAATTTTAGGGTCACAGAGTAGATTGGCGCAAAATGTCTCAGAATAGCCAAAAGTGTCTAAGATCCCCATCCAAGGATGGCCTAGGTGTCCATATTGTTTTAAAAGTGTCTTAGAACATCTTTACTGATGCTTGTTATTTGATTGAGATCTTATTTTATGTAATTTCCCTATTAGGTTCGTCTACAATCCCATCAACATCTAGGAGGCAGACAGTTCTACTTCCTTCATTAGTCAGTGACATGACTTTCAATGAAGGACGTTCAATTGTTGCAAGAGATTGGCTTGTTTAAGGTGTACTTCATGCCACCTATGATGTACCATGATGGTATACTTCTAGCCCTAGCCAAGAGGTGGGATGTAGGTACTAACACCTTCCATTTTTCAATTGGGGAGATGATGGTTACATTGGAGGATGTGCACTACATCCTACGAATACCTATCTGGGGAAAGCATGTCCATTTATCTAGTGAGAGATCGTTTGCATAGATGAGAGATGATATTTGGTATTGTCTAGAGAGGCCTACTTGGTGTTCACACATTGAACCATGTGTGGAGCTTTGTTGGCTCCTAAACACGTGGTCACCATTGTTGTAGAGGATCATGATTATGATAGTAGCACTGAAATTAGTGTCAAATGGTTGGGGGGCATAGTTATATGGTGGCCTAGTTCATATTATCAGAGGTATGGAGGAGCAATAGAATTTTTATGCTTGGGGTTGTAGCATGCTTGCCCACCTATACTATAATTTGAGTTGATTTGTATTCAGATAGCTACATGGCATCATGCACTATACATTGCTACAAATATGGTGTTTTGAGCATATTACCCACATGAGCCCTACAGGATTTCCTCTAACAGTGGCCATGGGTGAGTCGAGGTTCTTTAGCTATCCCCTCAGACGACTGTGGTAGGAGGGAGATCTTTTATATTGGAGGTTCATATTTGATGGGTTGGATGAGGATGATATATGTTGGAGACTAGGGTATGTGCAGGATCATGAGGGGCCAAAAAGTGGCAATATTATGGGTATTTGTAGGGTATGTGGCTGACGACTTTTTTTTTACCCAAAATTGATGAAACGAAATAGGTTTTTAGAGGATATTCTCAGCTTTCCACCAATATAAATTATGTTTTAATTTGAATTTAATAAATAATTATTATTCATTTTCTATTTGAATTATGACTAAAGTCCTAATCGATAGGCTGATTGAAAAACATCTATAACTTTCAAACAGTATCACATTTTTTGAATCCAAAACATGCATCACATTCTATGCTTCACATACTATACGATTAAAAAAAGAAAAATTTAATTTAATGAAGTTTTGACCAAGTTAAGTTGGTCAGACATATGAGTTTTTATATTTTTTAAATTTTGTAATAAAAAAATCACAATTAATTATTTACTTGGAAAAAAATTACAAAAAAATATGCATCACATCCGAACATGAGTCCTCTACTTATATATAAAACCTTATAAAAAAATATTATCATTTTATTATGGTTAGGGTGGTCAGACAGCACCTACTTCTTATTTTTTCCTTGAAATTTAAGTACTACTGCATTGAAATTTCAAATTTTCACCAAATAGATTTTATTTATTTTTAAATAAACATAGTAGTTTAGAAACTTCATTCAATTTTCTACATATTCTATTCTTACATATTTTTGAAATAATATAGATAACTTATTCAAATGTTTACGTCAAGTTGCCTAACATTGATTTTTCTGAATTTTTTGCCACTTAAGGGTCTATTTTTTCCACGATGATCATGCACATACCCACCATATCAATGGATACCATAGTAAGAAGATCACAAATATGAGCTACACAACTTTAGATTGATCAATTCCTTTTGGGTAGACATGGTTGTGTTGTTAGATATTTCTATTATGACCATGTGATGAGATATTTCAGGCACATCCAGTGCCTCCACACTCTAGACCAACATACCAAGAATCAACACAAAGTGCTGCTAGTCCCAAGGACATTGGTCATCTTACTAGGGTGGATATATATTTCAATGATTTATATGATGAGGACCCTAATCTTCCCCTAGTCTTTGAGGCTGATGATGTATGTGCCACCTTGGCATATGAGGAGTGGTCAATTATAGCTAGGCCAGTGCTAGTGCTCCATCTACACCATCTCGTGGGTTTTTTGGACCTCTTCCAAGTCATGAAGGGGATAGAGATGATGTTCACATAGATGTACCCATAGATGATGATGATACCAAGCCCAATGTCTTTGTTGGTTCAGATGAGGATGATGTGGAGGATGAGGATTATGAGGAGGAGGATGATGAGGAGGAGACATAGTCCATGAGTGAGGATGCTACTGAGACTGGCGAGGATCTAGTTTCCTTCAATAAAGTGGAGGTACCACCTATCAGATCGACTAGATCACGTGCCTTAGTTAATCATAGATCCACACGTGTGAGTGCATGAAGGCTAGAGGAAGCAGGTCATCTGTACCACTAGTATAGAGAGGGGCCACCATTATATGGTCAGTCCCAAATCAACAGATTGGAGAGCTAGGTGATGATTTGATATGTACATTATTTCTTTACACATGCATGCTTTATATATATACTTTATATCATTATGATGGTTACTAATATTCCTATGGTTTCTACTTTTCAAGGTCCATGTGAGAGTGGTGCAAGCTTTATCAATAAGCACTCATAGCACTGATTCCTCAAATACATATAGAGGATGATGTACTTAGGGAGTACGTTTCCCCACCATCCATGGGACCACACACATACCTCTTTGATTCCATGGTGAGGCTGGGTGCAACATACAAGAGGGCTTGGAGCCATGCCAAGCAAATTCAGGCTGAGCTCACAACAGTCCTATCCTCTATAGCCACTATTGACAGTAGCATGGAGAGTGAGCTATGAGAGGAGATCTCGAGGCTGTGGGAGGAGCTTGTGAGGGTACTTGCAAATAGGGATTATATAGATTGAGAACATGTCCAGGAACCTGTATGAGAGGTGAGAGCATTTGGTCTATTGGAGAGGATGCAATGAAACTTGAGCTAATTGCATGCTACTATATCGTGATGACTATGGAGATCACCAACCCCTGAGGGATCTGGTAGTCACAAACCCAATTAGATTTTTGTATTTAGAGATGCTTATGTAATTAAACTTTTGATGATGATTTATATATATATATATATGAGCACTTTATGTTTTCATGGTCTTGTGTTGAATTAAATGCCAATGTGATTTATCAAATATCCTATGTAAGAATATCTAATAAATTACTACATGATTTAATGCTTTATGTGATCTAATTAAACCATTTACTATTTATGTTAGATGTGGTAACTGAAATTGTACTCCCTTCTTGGAGATAGTACAATTCCTTGGCTAATGTGGACCTATTTTGGTACCCTTGCATTAATTGCTCTGTAATCATCATTTATAGGCCCCTAAGATCAATTATTTTGGATCTCAAGGCTTATTTCAGCTAAAAACCAAACAAAATTATTTAAAACATCAAAAATATTGAAAACCAACCTCAACAAGATAGTGTGGGACTCATTCACCACCTTGGGTAAATAAGTCCTCCTAAGTGGGACCCATTCACCACCTTGGGTGAATGAGTCCCTTTTGGGGTCTTTTTAAGTTTTGAGCAGGAAAATCATCTTTTCAATTTAGATTTTTGGCAGAGGTTAGCCTTTGAGATCTAAATAATGGTAAATTAGGTGTCAATACCTATATAAGTAAGTTTCTAAGTCAGTTTTATCATCTAAGGAATCCAAGAAAGCATTTTGAAGAGAAAATTCAAGAGAGAATCATCAAGATTCTTCAAACATTCATTCACAAGAGCATTCAAGTTTCTAAAGAAAGCAAAGTTGAAGTCTTAGAGTAGCATTAAAGTTTTTTTGAAGGTCTTCAAGCTCACTTTCATTCAAGATATAGCATTTTCAAGGGTTGATCATGGTTGTCTATGGTGAATCATGATGGATTCTTGGTTGGGGAGATGCAACTAGCCATCAAGCCAAACCTAAAGACTTGTTTCCTAAGCAATTCCATCCTCTATTATCACTCGACATTCAGCCTATGGAAGGTACAAGAATCATTGGGGCTTATTTGGGTGATTAGATATCTCTCAAAGTGAGTTGTCCATCATATTTTCTTCCATGCATCATATTCTTACACATTACAATAGGGTTGCATCATGTTTCATATTTCCTAGTCTTAGATACACTTAAGGCTAGGGTTTACAGTCCTATTTACAAGCATATTTGATTATTTCCATCAAGGTTTAACTACCAAACTAGGGGTTTGATTGAGGAAAACCCTCGTAAGCAAATCAACTCTATATTTTATTTTGTAGGTCTTTTCACAGATTTGGATCCATAACTCAATTTGGAAGGAAAGAGCAAGTGTTGAAGTGTAGATCATAACTTTGAATTCTCAAAAAGGTGGAATAAGAATGATTCACCAAGAGTGGAAAATGAGTCTTGTTGATGCCTAAAACTACCAAGCAAGTGGGTGTATGATCCATTGACCTATTACTAGATCCCAAACAACAAATAACCCTGGCCTACTAATGCAACTATTGGTAATAGTACAAACAAGAACCTGCCCAATGAATGTTTTGATCCCTCCACTAGCCATGTTTTTGATTACTAATAGAAATTATGTGGCATGAGATGCCAAAATCCCCCTTATAGCACCAATAGCACCCACTATTTCAGCCCCTATCCCAACCTCTACTTTAAAATATGTACCAAAATTTGACAGAGAAGGCTCGAAAATACCTTTCAAACACCTACAAGATATGATAGATGTGTGTTTGGTGCATGGTGTTACTAACCAAACTATTGTGCTAAGGTTTTTCACAACCTCTTTTAAAGGAAAAGTGCTAAATTGGTATCGCACTTTGGGATCCAATACTATTGGTACCTGGGATTAGCTTAGAGATCCTTTCTACGAGTGGTTTTCAAAAAATGGAGATTGATCTTCCCTATTTTAGCAATTGGTGACCATAAAGCGGGCCCCTCAAGAGGTCATGAATGACTTTAATGCCTAGTTTCACACCACTTGGGAAAGGATTCAACTTGCAATCCGTTCACCTATAGATTTGGAATTAATGTTTTATCTAAAATCTCTCAATGTTGATATTTGAGTGATGATCTAGTCCCTTGGTGGGAATACCTTGCCAGGTGCATATAGCATTGTTGTTCAAGTAGAGAATAGTTTGATCAATGCTGGAAAGTTACTAGCTCAACCTACTATGTGTATATTTGCAGAGTTGTCGATTCTCGCCTAGGAGATAGCTTCTACTAGTGTGGTTGCTCCTCCCCAATCTATGTATGCATATCTAAGTGTGTCATAGAGTGCTACTTCTATGTCTAATTCTTCAAAAGATGAGATGAAATATGTCAAGGAGTTGTTGTAGAGAATCTCAAATGAGATAATTACCATCAAGCAGAACCAATCCATGCCTTCGAACCCAACTTACCAAAATTATCAAGGTGGAGGATTTTCCTACAACAAAATTAGTTCCAAGGAGGATCACACACAAATCTATAGATTCAAACAAGTAATTAGCTAGTGGTGGTGCCTACTCTATTGCATAATACTTACCTAAGCTAGAGTAGAGATCTAACAATAGGGAAAAATAACCTCACTGATGACATCAATCTCTAGTGCTTCCCTTGCAATGAAGCACATATGCCTCAAAATTTCCCATGTGGAAATCTACAAAAAAGAGTGGTAGAATAGTGTAGGCAAGGTGTGGCGTCATATTCAAGAGGTTATGTATATGCCTTTTTGTAAATGGAAAACACAATACTCACCTTGCAAATGCAAGGAATATCTCTGGAGCAAGAGATAGATATAGCTCCCGACCATGCACTCTTCTCATTGATGGAAGAAGAAGAGGTGGTGTTTGCAAATGAGGCTTCCACATCCAAGGCCCTACAAGTGCAGTGAGATTATAACACTCACTCAAAGAGGAGATTCATAGGTGAACCAATCATCTTGTAGCCCAAAAGTGTCCTGACCAAACTCCTAGTACCTCTGCAATTGCATAACAATTTCAGCCAGAAAAGGAGATTGTTATAACAAGGGCTAAGGAATAAAATCCTTTGAATCCACTATCATTCAATGTGGTGGAACAATTGAAGAAATACTCTGGTAATGTATCTCTTTGGGATATCTTAGCTATTATGGAGTAGAATTCATTGTTGAAAAAGGCCTTACTAGAAGATGCAAGCACTGAGCCAACAAAGCAATCACTCAAGGGAAAGGTTGTTGATCCATCACCTCTAGCCAAATTCCTCACAAATAGTGTAGAGGAAGCCTCTACCAAAGTTAGAGGTAACCCAAAACTAAAACCCTTATTCCTAACTCTTATTGTGGGTAAGAAGTTGTTGCACAATTCTATGATTGACTCTAGTGCTAGTACCACAATCATGCCCAAGTAGATAGTTGAAACCTTAGGACTTAGCTATGAACCTTTAAATAGAGGGGTTATGCAGCTTGATGGGAACAAGGTTGAAACCATAGGTGTCATTAAGAACCTCCCTATGACTCTATTCTCCTACCCTAGTATATCATAGTTCCACAAGATACCATGATCATAGATGTTCCCCCCATGTTTGGTCTTTGCTTATCTTGGGAACACACTTCCAAGATAGGTAGATATCTTTCCTTGGATTGGTCACACTTGATCATTAGGACCAAACATGCAGCTAAAATGAAGACAATGTCTCAACCTCTACATTCAGAACATGTGGTAGATGAATCCATGATCAAATTTGAGGCTGCTCATACCTCTATCACCAAAGAGGAAATGTATTGTACTGAGATAATTGAGGATGAGAAGGTGACTAGAGACTGGACTGATCAAGAAGAGGTTCTCTTGAGTGAATATATAGACACTGATCCTTTTAGAAATTATCATGCTACCAGATTGGGAACCTATGTCATCTATGATGAAGATCACATGATTCTAAAGGTCATGAAGAAATCTGAGGGTGGTCAAGCCTCAGAGCTATGGATGTTGCATTTTGATTGAGTAAGATGTAAATTTGGTGTAGAAGATGGGATATGTTTGACGTCCCCATGTAATGAAAGGACCCTCAAGTCTTTTTTCTTTTATTTTTCCTATTTGAACAATGAAGCTAAATATGAAGTCCTAGTGCAAGGTTTGAGTCTTGTGGAACGGATCTGTATTAAACAAATAATGGTGTTTGGAGACTCAGGGCTAGTAGTCAATCAAGTCCAAGGGCTCTTCACAGCCAAGAATGTTTGCATGAGATCTTATAGGCATAGAGTTTGGAATTTGATTGAGAGCTTTGAAGCCTTCAATATCCAAAGAGTGCCTAGAGAAAAAAATATAGATGTGGATCACATGGTAGCAATCATATCTTAATTTGACCCTGTTTCTGACCTACTTCATAACATATACTCTATATGAGTTATTTTCCAATTGGAAATCTTGGATAATGACTAGAGCTAGCAAGTGTTTGAAAGCAATGAACACATTACCACATTCATCGAGCAGTTAGGAGAGTTCACTAAGCAACTCCAACTGAAAATTGTCGAGGCCTATGAAGGGGAAATTATTCAACTAAGATCCAACAAGCTTCCAAAAGGACTGGTCACTCTTGAAAACTATTCAATTGTGATGATGTAATGAATGAAAAGAGGAAGTTTGAAGTAGACAAAAGTGACTATGCAGATCTTCAGGCTAGGGATGGAAAGAAGCTCAAGGTCAGAAAGGATGTCCTGCAACATGATAAAGAATGAATCATCCATTTTTGTGAAAAATATGAAGGAGTAGTGGCTAGGTCATATGGTGACCTCAAGGGATATGATCTCAAAATCATCCAGCATAGTTTAGAACTGACAAAAGGAGCAAAACCTATCCACTAAAAGCAAAGAATAGTAAATACAAAGATTGAGTCATTGATGGTGCAAGAGTTGAAAAAGCTAATTGAATCCCACATCATCTTCTCAATCAAGCACAACACATGGGTTTCCAACCTAGTTCCTATCTAGAAAAAGAATGGAGACATCTGCATATGTGTTGATTTTCAGGACCTAAATAGAGCATCCTTGAAGGACCACTACTACTTTCCCTCCATGGAGTCTATCTTGCAAATAGTGGCTGGCTCAAAAAAAATTTCTCTACTAGATGGATTCTTTGCTTACAACTAGATCTAGGTAAAAGAGGAGTATAGACACAAAAAACATTCACTACCAAGTGGGGAACACTTGCCTATGCAGAAATTCCCTTCGATCTCTCAAATGTTAGAGCTACCTTCCAGTGGGAAATGGATATTGCTTTAAGAGAATTGATCAACAAGATTATCTTGATCTACTTGGATGATCTGATTATGTTCTCTAAGTCTAAAGATGGTCATTTTGACCATCTAGAAATGTTTTTTAAAAGATGCAAAGAGTTCAGGATATCCCTGAACCCAAAAAAATGCCTTTTTAGAGTTCAAAAAGGAAAACTATTGGGACACATGGTGTCCAAAGATGGAATTGCAACTGACCTAGAGTGGGTAAAGGAAATCAAGGAGCTTCCCCTACTGGTCAAAAAGAAGGGAGTTCAGTCCTTTCTGGGAAAGGTAAATTTTGTGAGAAAATTCATTACTAATTTTGCATGACTAATTAGACCTATTACCCTAATGCTCAAGAAGGATCAATTTTTCAAATCGACAAAAAAGGCCAGAGAATCCTTTGAGAAGGTTAATGATGCTATTTCTTTAGCTCTTGTTCTGGTAAACCCAGACCTATCAAACGACTTCATAATGTATGTGTTCAGTGGAAAATTTGATATCACTACTATTTTGACCTAGAAGGATGATGAAGGAAAGGGAGAACATCCAATAGCATTCCACTCCTAGACCTTAAAGGATTATGAGATGAACTATAACTTTAAAGAAACGAAATCATTTTCCATTGTTAAAGGGTTCAAGAAGTTTTGAAATCTTATATCTTGCAATAAGGTGGTTGTATATGTTGCACATTCTAGTGTGCATAAATACATTAAGGAAGGAGAAATAAAAGAAGAAAAGGGCCAACTAGATTACAAAACTCCTCAAATATGACATTGATGTCAAACCCACAAAGACCGTGCGGGCAAGAGCATTGTGCGAGTATCTGGCACATGACAAAGAAGGAGTTGTTGAGGATGAACAACCTGAGCTAGTCTTGATGAATGAATATTAGTCTAAAGGCTGTTGGTTGGCTGATAGGATGAGATTTATGCAGATTGGGAAATATTTGACAGGCCTCCCTTCTCAGAAGAGAAGATTCTATAGATTGGATACTAGTGGATATGTGATCATCAAAGGAGTCCTTTTCAAAAGGAACTTCAATTGTGTTCTTCCATGGTGTGTCACAACAGAGCAAGCAAAGAAAATTCTATACATATTTCAGAATAGTCCTACGGGAAAACACTTCTCTACAAAGAAACCCCCATCAAAATTATGTCGCCAGATATTTCTAGCCTACATTATTCAATGACTCACATTCTCTAGTTAAGGCCTACAAGGAATGCCAATTCTTCATAGGAAAAAGGAAAAACTCAGCAATGCCTCTCAATCTGATAGTGGTTGATGAACCCTTTGGACAATGGTGCCTTGATTTTATCAGAATGATTAATCCCACCTCTAGTGTTGGACACAAATGGATCCTCGCATCTACAAAATACTTTACCAGATGGACCAAGGCCATGCCCCTAAAGAATGCGATGGAGGCAGAGATTGTGAAATTTCTCGAAGAACTGGTGACAAGGTTTGGCCACCAAAGACCATCATCTCTAACAATGTGAAGGCCTTCCTAGGTTCAAAGGTATGTCAATTTACACTCAAACATGGAATATTCCTAAAGAAATCTTCAAACTACTACCCATAGGGAAATGGTTTGGTGAAGTCAACTAATAAAAACTTAATCCAACTCATTAAAAGAATCAGGTCAAAGCATCGAAGAGATGCATAGAAGTCTTTGGGAAGTGTTCTGGGTAGACCAGATAACTCCTAAACAAGTCCTTAAGACTTCATTGTACAAGCTAATATATGGGAAGGGAGCACTATTTCCCATCTCCATTGAAATTCTTGAACTACAGTTGCTCAAGTCCTTGAAATTTGAATAGAACAGAGCCTTGGAGGTCTAGTTGTTGAGTTGTTGGATGTGTAGGAGAAAAATAAAAAATACCTAATAGCCATGTCTAACCATCAACAAGTAGTTAAGAGGTGGTTTGACAAGAATACCTCTGACAAAGGTCTTAAATGCAAAGACCTAGTGTTAAAATTCAATAAAAGGGCTGCAAAGCCTAACCAACATGGAAAATTTGATACTCTATGAGAAGGCCCTTTTCAAATTATTCAATGCAAGAAACATAATGCATTTGAATTAGAAAATATGGAAAAAGAAGCATTGGGAATTCTAGTTAACAAAATTCACCTCAAATTGTTCAATTAAGCTTCATTCATTATTTTTCTAGTGTAGATATGTAATTATGTGAGCTTCCTTTCTATTTTTTTCTAGCCAATCTTTCTAAATGGAACCCATAATGCAAGAAGTAGAGAAAGCAAGAGAGACATAAAATTGATAAAAGAGTTGTATATTCATTAAACGGTAATATATACTTTGATATTACAATGAAAACAGGTTATTAGGCCATTCTTTTGAGTATATATATACAAAGCGACTTTTTGAGCATATGTGTTAAAATCCTTCTAAGGCATATATACAAAAAATAGGAGAAAAGAGTTCATTCTTAGATGGGAATAGTAGCATCAACATCAACAGCAACAAGAACAACTTCATTAACAGCCTCTAGAGCAGTAGCAGGTGCAATGAGAACAACAACAAGAACATCAATGACAAGAATGGAAAGCAGTGGAGGAAACACCAAGTTTCTGAAGTCAGTGTACCACTCCATGTCATAGAACAATACCACATTATAGCATCGCAGTAGTAAGTGGCAGGCATGAGAAAATATCTAGGGGTGCTCTCCAATTGTCATAATACAAAATTCACTTAGGAATGTCACCCATGACACCACTACATCCTCTTCAATGTATCTGCAAAGATCACTCACTATAGGGAGACCAAGGCCATACATCGCATTCATCACAACTTCACCAAGGCATCCAATGTAGCGCTTTGGGAAGATTTCCATGGTGAGCCACATGATCATCTACTTGGGCACCTGTATGTCAAGAAAATAGACAATGAAATGAGAGAAAATGTTAGTATTTACCCTATACTTATCCTCATATTCTATGCAGTCCATCCCTAGTATCCACTTCATTGCTATAATTTCCAAAGAATTCTTGTTCTTCATCATGTGTTTCAGACATCTGCTAGAAATTTCACCTAGAAAAGTTGTTTGTGACCTATTGTTAGTAATCCTAATTGAAGTATTCATCGCACCTATATCTAGTTCTAACTACCAAATTCCAATTCGTCCTAGTTACCAATTGCAATTATTGATGTTGTCTTTAAGTCTATTTATAGAAATATCCAAGGTACAATGTGTGTGATAAGCATTATGCTAATCGGGTATTAACTCAAAACTCCCATCAAGAGCTAACTCAAAAATCCCACCAAGAGAAAACTCAAGAATCCCACCTAGTTTCATCTACTATCTACAAATTGTTACAAGTGAGTTAAGAAGTAATTAATTAGCTAAAACTAATGGCAGTTCAAAGTGATAATTTTCATGGTCAAGTGCTAATGTGTCACATTGTGGGCATTTTTCACTCTCCAAGGATGAACTCAAATCTTTTTGTGTATTCATTATGCATTTTTCCTAATGATTCTTTTGAATTTATTAATTTCAAAGCATGCGAAAGGTTTTATATGCCTTCAATCATTGGCTTACTTTCCTAGGAAATGGTGCCATAGGACATAATGACTAATCATCAAAGTATGAATTGTTGTCTTTTCAAAAGGGCAAGGAATTCATTTCACATGAAAAAAATAGTTGGTGGTACATGTCAAATTTATTGCAAAAAGGAAAATGTTGTCTACAACTCCAAGTCGAGAAAAGGCTAAGTGTTGCATGTGAAAGAACAACACCATGAAGAGTTTTTTGAGTATGTCATTCATTGTGAAGAGCTTTGATTGCAGAATTTTCCAAAGAAACCAAGTGAGTTGTAGAAAGATTGAGCATTGCAAAGGTCCATAGAATCCTGAAATGGCCCAAAATCCTTGAGTGGAAGCAAAAGTAGAGGCAATCCAAATCTTATTTGACACCTTGCGTGCAACACCAATGGCTAATATTTTCAATAACATCTCTTACGCTTTTCCTGGGGTATCAAAGAAGCCAAAGTGGATCCACACGCGAGTCATGGGAAAGAAGACTCATATGAACCAAACCCTGATAGTGGAAGAATGGGATAACATTCTCAAACCTATCCTTAAAATTAACACTAAGTGTCTTAGGAAAGCATCTTGTGAGAGAATGAAACAAGATAAAAAACAATAGTCTTATGCATAAAAGCTATGGTTCTACGGTCTCCCATAGTATATTGCTCCTTTTGTGCATCACTTCCTGAAATTAGTATGTGAGTGCACTCAACATTTCAACCTAGATATTGGAACCATTGAAGGATGGAAACTAAGAGTTGTGATATGTGTGGTAACTATAATGGATATGCTATGCATCCCTACCAGAAGGAGCTCTAGAGCAGAAAGGATGGAAAAACTCACTATAGAAGGCATGGAAGAGTTCTAGAAGACCAAATATTACACTCTAGACTTTTATAACCAGGAAACCAAAAGGCCCAAGGAAGATGTAGCAAAGCCACCATAGATTCCAGTCATGCACAATGCTTTCAGTTCAAACTTGTAGGATGCCTTCTCTATGATGTCTTTTATTTGTGGCATGGACAGTCATTGGTATGTTTAGGAGTTTCAAATGGGTTTGGATTTTCAATTGAGAAGAAAACATTCTCTATTCTCATATGAATTTGTGGAGGTCATTGTTTGGCAGATGCTGAACTAAATCAAGGATTACCAGATGCAACATAAGTTCAGGTTTTCTTCTCTCCTTGCTCACATATTTTTACACTAGAACCTTGACTTCTTTAGAAACTACTTGGGTTTGGCTATTTTTGATTAGAGTAAGAAGGTTGATTTATGTGTTGACAACCCTTCTTTCTACAACTTATGATTACTATGAATTTTCTAAGTGTTTCCTAACTCTGATTTATTTTAGTGAGGATGGCAACATTTATTAGCTTTTTGCCGAGCAAATAGGATGGATGTAGAATTTCCTTCCTCCTTGTGACTAGTTTCTTGGGGAGGATTTAACATTTGTTAGGTTGCATGGCTTTACTGAGAAGCCATTCTAACTCTCAATACGTGGTACAAATATGGTGTTGGTCATGTTTCAACAACTAGCGATTATTGACCTCAACTTTTGTGGAGGAAAGAAGTAGAAAGGGTTTTTCTTATGCTCTTTTACATTTGATGCGGTAATAATGTTCAAGAAGTTGACGCATGGTCTATTAGAGGAAAAGCTAGCTCATCTAGGGCTGGTATTAATTTATGACAAATGGCAATACAATCCCAATAACGATGTAGCAGAGCTTAACGTTAAGGTGACTCACAACTCCTGGCCTTACTAGGAAGCTCGACATAATCTGTAGTCATATCAAGATGATCTATTTTTGGACCTAGCATATGTTCCTACCAAAGATAGGAGGTCGACATGGATATCTTTCTATTTCCCTTTGGATAATCCCAATGAAAAGTGTAAAATGGGAGCCACCCTTTGTAATCAATTGGCCAAGCAATGGTAGTAGAGTGAAGAGAAAATTGTAGACTTTAGGATTTATTGTCAAGAGACCAAATGCCTTGATGCCACATTCTAAAAGATGGACAAGGATGAAATATTTAATGATCTATGAGATAGAGGGCATGAAGATACTGATGAAAGTGATGATGAAGATATAGATCTAGAGGAAGCTAAATCATATATAATAAATAGGAAAGAGGCGAAAACAACCAAAACACAAAAAAACTAGAAAAATGGTGGAGCAACCCGCCAAAGATCCACTGAGAGCACAGGTGAATACATCATATTCAGATGCCTCATGACCATGCACATGGGTTTTGAAGAGACCCAGAGTAGCCCAACAACATTCTGAGATCATAGAGGTGGACAATTCTCCACCCGATAAAATTTCGTGCATGGATGCAACTTCTAGAGAAGGCTCACAAGAACTTGCAATGAGCCAATGATCAGAGTTCTCCACACCTCAGATATCTTTCTTTCCCTCTCTTCTCACTTCACATCCTTTGGTTTCCCCTACTACCTTTGTTCCTTCCATTACTTTGAGTTTCAACCTTTCCTTTTTTGCTTCCACGCCTGTGGGAGGTTTCTCTCAATTCTCCCAATTTGAACAAGCAGCTTTTACTACCCCACAGTCTATTCCACTTTTTTTTGTAACCTAGTTTGGAACCACCATTGCTCCCCCTTTTTCTACCACTGCATCAGCTCTAAATTAGCTTTCCCAATAGGTGGAATCCTCTGCATCTCCACTACCACCACCAATCCCCATGAGTCCTTACGTCGCTTCCTAGACTAGATCTTGGTATAACATTCCCCTGTTCTCCCCATTAATAGTCTCTTTTCCAAAGAAGACATCATCTAGGAACACAAATCTCTCTTTCCCTTTTTCTCTTCATCTTGGTGCACCCTTCGCTAGTGAGCTGATTAAATCACTATCAAAATTTATTGGGGAAGACAACAAAACAAAAGTAGCATAGGCTATTAGTGTCCAAAAGAGAAAAGAAAATGATGCAGCAAAGCTTGTTGAGCAATGCATGTAGACCCTTTTCAGTGAAGTTCAGGGGTTTCTGCATTTTGCAACCATGACTCTGAACACCATCAAACCACAAGGCAAGATGCAACCCGAGGATTACATAATTCATGTTGTGGGAATTCATCTACGTGCAGCTCGGTCGTAAGACAAAGTTGAGCTAATGGAGGAAACCCAATAAGTGGTGACTATCGAATTTCTCAAGCATAGTCACCAACTGAGGAATAAGTAAGAGGAGCTTAGGAATGTCAACAAAAGGATGGAGGTCCTACTAAAAAAGGAAAAGGTCAAGGATGCCTAAATTACATGAATATCTCAATAGGTGTAGGCGGAAAGTGCCAAATTCTAGGTGGAACTTGCAAAGTTCCTATCCTTAGATCCCAACGTAGTTGCTAGACCACAATAGAAGAACTAGGAATTACAAGACTAGTTGGCTTAGGCAGAGGGAGAAATGCAACAAAAATCTAAAAATCTTCGGCAGCAGTGAGTTCAATTGGAGAAAGAAATATAGCAAAAGGATAAGGAGCTCTAGGGAAAACATGCTTAGCTCAAAAATTGGGTCTAGGAAAAAAAAATTCCTTGGAAAGGGAATTCGAAACTTGGAGCCAAGATAAGGAACTATTATGAAGTAAGGATGCCGAGTTAGAAAATTTGTAGGGAGTGCTCTCTGCGAAAAGCAAGAAAATTGAAGATTTGATGTAGGATGTTGGGTACAGGGAGATGGAAATTGGTCTTTTGAAAAATCCTCCCCAACCCCTTGCTCCTCAATCAGATCTCTTTTTAGTAGCTCAACAACTATATATCTCCTACTAGGAGAAATTCAACACTTTCTATCTGACTCTTCAACTAGCGCTTCAATTCATGGAAAAAGGAGCAAGTTTGAGTAGAGAGGTTCATGGAACAATTGAACAGTTCCCACAGTTGATTGTAGAGAGGGTTCCCGAGGTGTAGAAGTCACTAGAAAAGTTATACAAGGTGGTGAATGAAGACTTGGTGAATGCAAGGATTAAAGATCAGAGGTCAGCAGCTAAGAAGGTGAAATAATTCATTCGTTTTCATGTGGTCCTCCTCCATACTAGTAATTACTTGGAAACACTGAGTCAGACTATGAATAGTATGCAGAGAAAATTCTCCCAACTAACTAAAATGGGCTTTCCCTCCCCATTCCTCTCTAATGATGTGGTGGCCACAGTAGAGCATATCACAGCCAAAATTAGGGAAAATTAGCAGGATTTATTTACTTTTTAAAATTTTAGTCAACCCCCAACTACTAAGGACATTGAAGGCATCACCCATCAGATAGTGCAGCTACTCTTTTAGCTTGAGTCTAGGACTAGGATATCCATGGAGTTTCCCTTCAAAGAATTAATTAATTTGCATGGGGTGCAAGATAATTTGTGCTCCATATCAATGCCATCTGAGGCTGACTAACTACCTCTATAGAACATGCTCTCAAGACTCTAACTCTATTACCCCTTGAATAAGGCTCTAGTCTTCAAACCAAAAAAATTGGGTTCCTATTCCACAAGAAAAATGCCCCCAGTAGTCACCAAAAGCTATGGATTGAAAATCCCTAAAGCTCCCTTCGGGTTGATGTTATTATTTTATTTGGCCCTAACCCACACCTCATGTGTTTGAATATTTCCAAGCCCTTTTTGAAGAGTTTCACCCACTTGCTCCACATGTCCACCATGCACTCCTTGGAAGGATTTCCTCCTTTTCTTCTTTATCGAGCCTTGCAATGCCTCCATGTGTTAGCAACTTTTGGGCCTTTGTTAGCCTACTCCCATTTGCTTCTCTACCAACCTTTGCTCATGTGCCATGTAGCATCATTCTGCGAGCACCATTTTGTAGACCCCACAATCAACGATCAAGAAGAGTACTCTATGGGTGAATGACACGTGTCTACATGATAATTTTGCTACTTCCACACTGGGACCACAGTCATCATTTTCAAAGGGACTATCTTGTTCAAATGTGATTGCATTCTATGTTTCAAAATCTTTCTGTTGTAATGGCCTTGGTAAATCATTGCGACAAATATCATTGCTTAGGCCAAGGAATCTTTTCTGTTGCTGGCTCTCAGGTAGTGGGATGCTTTTCTATATATACTACTTCAACTTTCTAAAAATGAGTTTGAAATATACATAGAATTTTTTTGAAAGACACCAGGCCTTTGTATTGTTTTTTATTATTGAATTAAGATTCACAGACTATGCCATTTTTGTCCATCCTTTATGTTACTTAGTTAGTTGACAAAACATTATACTATGCCATTATTGTACTGAGTAGTTTATGTGCAAAACTTCTATAATTTCAATATAAGTTTTTTTATTCATACCATATCTTGGACTCCTCTTTTCAATTAATGTGGATGGAAGTTATTTTATGTTATTTAATAGAATTCTTGGGGTTTTCATCTATTCTTTCTGTTATTTTCATACATGCAGATTGTTGAATGGGCCCTTAAATCTCCTTGAAAGGGAATATTTTTTGTGCCTACTAACTTACATCTTGGCACATCACCTTAGGTTAGATCTTTATTTTATATATCTCTTCCTTTTCCTTTTCCAATCCCCAAATACAGAAGGAGCTGACTTTAAAAAACCTAGAGATCACTCAGTTTAGCACAATTGGTCCCCCCATTAACTGTGTTTCCCATAAGACTTTTTCTTAGCATTTTTAGGCATCAACAAGTCCCACTATAGGCATTTTCTAGAACTGTTTGTGGATTTAGATACCCCTTTTTTAAAACTGATCCCTGTGAAGAAATCTAGATCTGGGACTAATTCACCTAGGTTGGTGAATGAGTCCTAGTAGGTCAAAAAGTTAAAAACTTTAGCATTTCCAAGTTCATCCAAGTCTACTTCAGTTTTCCAAGTGCACACCATTCATCCTCCAACTTTCTGATCTATTTTATTTGCATTTAAAGGTCATTTTGTAGGTCATTGCATTGAATTAGGGTTTATTGTTACATCTTGCATTTCATTTAACTTTCCATTTTCTTACTTGGTGGTGAACCCCTTATTATTTTGCATTTAGCTCCAAGGATAGCCCTATTTTAAAAAATCTTTCTCCTTTGCTTTGAGATCTCTAGGGTTGCCCTTGAATGTAGTAGGTGGAAAGTGGGTATGTTATATGTCCTAAGTCATATGGTAGCATTAAAACCCCATTTTTTTTATACAACATTTTGGTTAACCTCCATTTAGACCATTAAAATTATGATTTGGAGTACATCATCATCCTAGATCTTTCTTACATTAACATTTCATTATAGTTTGCATTAGTTAGATGACATTCTAGGATTTTCAAATCTTGCATTAGTAAAATATCATATACCTTGCATTTTTGCATCTCATTTCACTAAAAATAAGCAAAATTTGCATTTTCACTTAGGATTTACATCATACAACATAAAAAGCATAAAAATCCATTGAATACTTCTAAATTTTTTGAAAAAAATCACTACTGGGACTCATTCGCCACCTTGGGAGAATTAGTCCCTATGCAAATTTTGAACTACATTTTACAGATTTAAATTTCTTGTTTTTAAGCTTCTATTTTCCATTAAAACTTTTTTGTTTTAGTTTGCATACTTTCGGTTACATTCAAATCATTAGGAGTAGCATAATTTACATTCATTACAATTGTGGATAGAATTAGATTCAAGCACTTTTCATTTTCAACATTAGTTCATAGTT
Source organism: Sequoia sempervirens (assembly GCA_007258455.2). Classification (NCBI taxonomy): domain Eukaryota; kingdom Viridiplantae; phylum Streptophyta; class Pinopsida; order Cupressales; family Cupressaceae; genus Sequoia; species Sequoia sempervirens. The sequence goes on from VDFB02270651.1 coordinate 721,155,183, forward strand.
CAATTAGATTAGATTACATTTGTAATATATTAGAAAACAAAACCAAAAACAAGATCAAACATCTAAGCCACTTGGAGAAAGTATAGTTAATTTACTATGTCAAATCTCTCTTTCCAAGTTAACCTAACCCTCAAGCCTTTTAGTAGTGATGAATTTGACATGTTAGATGAAGTCCTTGAGGATTTCATCTCACAAAGTTCATCCACTAAGGTTTGTTATGAGAAACTGAAACTAAGAGATGTTAATGTGATTCAACCTCAACTTATCCTTTACCGACCTTCACACAAACCTCAAACTCAAAAAAAACCCATGTACACTCTTGAACCACCTAAGAACAATGTTTTGTAGAAATAAAGTAATAATACCATTTCTCATACATACAACACTAGAAACAATCCACTAATGAAACAATCAACTCTGCCAACCTTACCTTTTCCAAATCCCATCTTGCCTAGCACCCCTCATTTACCTTTGCATAGTGGGGAGGAGTATGATCTCATTGAAAAACTTAAGAATAATCATGCAAAGATATCCCTATGGGATTTGATTAAAAACTCTCCTAATTATCACACTATGCTTTAAACAGCCCTACAACAAGTTGTGATCCCTCCTAATACAAATTCAAACAATGTGGAAGCTCTAATACAAGGAATGAATATAGTTAATGTAGACATTACCTTTCACCAACATGAGCTCCCTCTATTGGAGATGAGAAAAATACATGATGCCTTCATGATAATAGCTAGATTCAATAAAACATGAATAAAAAGGACCCTTGTTGATAATGGATCAACCCTTAATGTGTGCAGTGTGAAACTTTTAGATAGATTTCACATGGAAAAATTAAAAAATGGAACCTGACTCCTTATCAATTCAAGGATTTGAAAATGTAGGCAAGCAACCACTAAGTGTGATTACTTTACCTATTACTGTCAGAAAGGCTACCATACAAACCCTGATTCATGTTATGCCTCATGACCTTTCATACAATCTTCTTTTAGGAAGACCGTGGATTCATGAGATGCATGTGGTGCCTTCGATCCTTCATTGTATCATGAAATATTTCTATAACAATAAGGTATACCAAGTTGAAATAGATCTTGATCCTAAAAGTTGGTTACAATTTCAAAAAGGAATGAAAATTCCTCTAAGCACATTAATTCCAACATCAAACATAGAACCTATTAAAGAAGAGAAACAAGAAACATAAAAAATGTCAAAATTATTGGATGATGATTGGGGTTCTTCAGAATTCACACCCTCATTTATGGGAGAGTACATAATCACAAATAAAGAATATGAGAAGCAAAAGAAACCAATGGTAATTTCCACATAGAATTTAGAATAACAATCAAAAGCATCTATCTCATCCACTTTAGAAGAAGACACAAGTTATACAGCAAACTTTGATGAGATACATTATCAACAACCACCAAACCTGAAAGAAATGGAAAGACTTTATGGGAGAGGTTATGAAATTATGAAGCAATTGGGTTATAGTGGAAAATGATGTGGAAAGAAAGAACAAGGTATTTTTGTCCTTGTAGAGCCTAACATGCAAGAGCCAAAAGGTGATTTGGGATATTTCCCTTCTAAGATTACACAAGCAATGAAGAGGCCCTCATTAAACATCAACACCATCATTTGTAATCCTAAAATAACTCTCACATTGAAGCATCTGGAATTGATTGATACAAATTGTGAAGAATCATTGGAGTTTTCCAAAAATGAAGAATCCTTTAAAATAATTCTAGGATTTTATGACAAACCATTCACTAATAAGAAATAGGTTACATGGGATATGATTAGTACCAATTAAAAATATGGTGAAGAAGAAAGTAGTGAAGTTGACATGAGCAAAGAAGAATACAACCCTGAATTTCCAAAACAAAATGTGCTTCCTTTAGGAGATACAATGGGAATACAAATGGATATTAATAATCAAGAAAAAGTGATTAAGATAGGAAAGTGCTTTGATGATGATGAACAAGAATACCATGCAACTTTACTACATGACTTTCCCAAACTTTTTGATTGGACTTAATTAGACATGTTGGGAATTCACCCTAAGATTGTAACACATAAGATAGTCCTTGTTTAAAATGCTAAGCCCGTTAGAAAGAAGATTCAGAAAATGAACCTTAAGATAGCCTTACTAGTTAAGGCCAAGATTGAAAAGCTCCTTGAAGCTAGCTTTATCAGACCTATAGATTATTCCCCTTTGATCTCAAACATTTTCATTGTTGCAAAAGTAGATAATTGTATTAGGATGTGTATGGAATTTCATGATCTCAATAAAGCATTTTAAAAGATGACTTTCCCCTTCCTAATATTGATATGATAGTGGACTTGACCATGGCACATGCTTTGTTGTCATTCATGGATGGATTTTTTGGGTACACCTAAATCTTTATCAACCCTCAAGATCAATATAAGACAACATTTAGAACAACTTGGGGATATTTTGTTGGGTAATGATTCCTTTTGGATTGAAGAATGTGGGTGCAACATATCAATGAGCAATGACATTGATATTTCATGATTACATACATAATATTTTGGAAGATTATGTTGATGATATTCTAGCCAAATATTTAACAAGAAAATACAATGTAAATTTCCTTTGAAAAATGTTTGAATGTATGCAAAAATACAACATGAGATTGAATCCGAAAAGGTGTGTCTTTGGTGTAGATAGAAAAAAAATTCTATGGTTTATCATATCTCACAAAGGCATCAAGGTGGACACAAAGAAAATTAATGGTATAGTTAACATGCCACCTCCTAGAAACATCTCTCAATTACGTACCTTAAACTGAATAATTCAAGCTATTCATTGTTTTGTGGCATCTTTAGCAGATTGCACATTACCATTTATGTATCTTCTCAAGGAAGATGTGCATTTTGACTAGAATAATGATTACAAATAGAATTTTGAGAGTTTGAAAGAATACCTTGTCACTCCACCTATTTTACAACCTATTATGCAAAATAAACCATTCATTTTATATACAGTAGCATCAACCCATGCTCTCCCAACATGATTGGCTCAAAAAGATGAAAATGGTAAAGAACATTCTATTTTTTACATTAGTTGAACCTTGATTGATTATGAGAAACAATACACAATGATAGAAAAAATTTGTTTGGCTCTTGTATTCACTACTAGTAAGTTGCAACATTACTTATTGAATGCTGAAATATAAGTGATGACAAAATTTGACCCTTTAAGACATCTCTTCACAAAAATAGACTTATCAGGATGCTTAGATAATAATTTTGTTAACTGAGGTTGACCTTAAATTTGTTTCACAAAAACAAATTAAGTGCCAAGCCTTGACCAACCAATTAGTTGATGCCCCTTATCCTTTAGCGTTACCTAATAACAACTCTTTCCTTAATGATAATGTTTTCACAATTGAAGCTAATACATGGGAATTATATTTTGATGGATCTAATTGTAGAACTAGCTTTGGTGTGGGGTTATAATAATACTGCCCACAGGAGAGCCTATTCCCTTGTCCTATCAGTTAAACTTCATATCTACAAACAACATTGTCGAGTATGAAGCATTGCTCATTGGGTTGTGTTCCACTTTAATCATGGTGCAAGAGACATTAAGATATTTGGTGATTCATAATTAGTAATTAAACAAATAAATGGAACATATCAAGAAAAGCATGACAAATTATCAAAATTCAAGGATCTTACAATGAATTTGTTAGAGAACTTTGAATCATTTACTATTGAAAACATCCCTCAAAAATATAATTGGCATGTAGATGCAATGGCTATTGCATCTTCCTTTATATCTCCTCAAGATCCTTCAAAAGGATTCACCTTCATTGTGCATACAATTACAAAACTATCAATCAAGGTAAAATCAGAAGAAGTATTAGCAAGAACCATGGAAGACTTGAGTGAATGGTATGAGATGATATTTAACTACTTCAAAAATGGCACCTTTCTTGAGAAAACAATAAATAACATCTGAGCCCACCTACAAAGAGTTGCATCTAAGTATATAATTCTCGCTGATGTGTTATATCAAAAATCATTTGATGGTCTCTTACTTAGATGCCTTAAAAAATCTAAAATACCCACAACACTTAAACAAGCTCATGCAAGTTGTTGTGGTGGTCATTTTGGAGGAAAAACATTAGTTCAAAAACTTATCAGCATAGGATATTATTGGAGACATATGGAACAAGATTTCCTTGCATACTTAAAAAACCTCACAAATTTCAAGAACATAGCAATTTGATTCATGCTCCTCTAAAATTTGAGCTCAAGTCCCTATTTACCCCTTTGTGGTTTGGTATTTGGACATCATTGAAAAATAATAGCCACCTTCCTTTGTTGCAAATACATTCATAATCACTACAACAGATTACTTCAAGAAGTGGGTAGAAGCAATTCCCCTTCGTTCAACAACTGTTGATGTGATATGTTGTTTCATATTGGAACACATCATTGCTTGCTTTAGACTTCCTTCAATGTTAGTTTCCAATCACAATTTAAGAATAATTACGTGAATAAATTCTTAGAGATGTTTAACATACAATATCAGTTTTCAACACCCTACTATCTGCAATCTAATGGTTAGGTTGAATCAACTAATAAAACCACTGAACAAATCTTAAAGAAAACCATTACCAAACATAATAAGAATTGGCACACATAGTTAACATATGCGCTATGGGCATATCGCACAAATGTGAGAGTATCCATAAGGTCTACACCTTATAACCTTGTTTATGGTATTGAGGAAATAATGCCCTTGAAGTTAGAGGTTCCGACATTAAGAATCAATCTTGAAGGACTTATTGCTAACAAGAATTACAGGAAACAATAGTTGTACCAGCTTGAAATGCTCAATGAATAGCGCATCAATTCTCTTGAGCACCTTCAAGCTTATTGTAATAGAAGACACTATAGCTACAATGACAATGTCATTCCTCGTGTATTCAATAAAGGTGAATTTATGTTATGTGAGAATCAATGTAATATCAATGTTCACTTGAGTGATAAAGGAAAGTTCAACCCTAATTGGTTAGGACCTTATATAATTAATGCTAGGTATGGGTCTGGTGCATACATGTTAACAGATTGGATGAAGCACCTTTTAAAGAGCCTATAAATTTCACACATCTATGCCAATACTATGTCTAATGATCTTGAATAGTGTGAATGATAAAGCAATGATATTAGAGTTAGTAGATGACATTCTATATGCTCTCGCATTGCTTCATTCTTGACAAACAATTATTTGTTTGTCTTGAATGTTAAAGTGATTATTTAATTCATTTTAAATGATTACTTTAAGTTTCATGCTATTCAAATTCATCCTATGAGTTACGCTAAATTAGATCCTTATATGCATTTAATGTTCTTTACTTAGACCATAGGTGCATTTAATTTACCATAACATACTTAATCACAAAGTTTCATCCAAGAGAAACTAGAATAAGTTTTAATTAGATTACATAAAACATGTTAAATCATGGAGACATTCATTAAATAGTCTTACAAAGATTATTTAATCAATCACATTGCTATTTAACATTAAGCACATAAAGCACAAGTAATAAAACATCAAATGCTTATATATATATATATATATATATATATATATATATATATATATATATATATATATATATATATATATATATCAATTTTTAAGTGTACATGTCATCATTATATATAATTCTAATGAGGTCTACAACTACTAGATCCATTGGGATCTGGTGCTCACATCTTTCTAGTGGCAGTCTGTCAGGAGATGGTGGTATGCGATTGTGATCATGACCCGCTGAGTGTACTAAGAGAAAACTATAAACCCCACACTTGTCCAAGGGCCTCCTGATGCTCCCTTGCTATCAGATCTCTCTCCACCTATAGTCTAGCTACCTCCATTTTCTACTCTCTCAAAAAAATTTGGGGTCTAAGATGACTGTGCATCCTAGAAAAAATCAACTCGATTGACATGCCTCTTGAGACTCTCATATGCTGCCCATAGTCTAAAATATGGCCTAAACAACTCTATATCCCACTCCATTATGGGTGGGGTACATAGTCTATATCGGTGGCCTCCTCGTCAACTGATGGACGAACTATCTCCATAGCCACCTGACGATAGAGATCATGAAGATTTCTCATAGCTCATGCAAGATAGAAACCATAAATGTAATTAGCACACATCATGATATATATATGTATACATAAAATTAAAGCATAAAACATAAGCATAAGTATAAAGCATGACTATAAATAATATATCATCACCTATCTCTCTAGCAATCTATGTCAAGACAACCTCATCGTGTGCAAGGGCATGGAGGATGTGATAACCTCTCCATGGTTGTGGGTGTTGGTGCTTGCTATAGCTACTAATTGTGACCTAGTAACATGAATGGGAGATGGTTCTCCCCACTCATGGCCCACTAGATCCTCATCTACTACCTTGCCACCCTCACTCATCTATTGCTCCGCCTTGTCCTCCTCCCCATCCCCCTCATGGCCATCATAGTTTGGATATATAGCCTCATCATAATCCTTATCTATCACATCTATAAATATTTTTGCATCCCTATAGCGTGTCTCCTCAACTCTATCCCCCCCTCGTCTCCCTCATCTAGGAGTGGCCCTCCATCACTTATCGACTTGTCCATTGGAAATATGGAAGTTGGTCATGATATTTTCCATCACTCTTCATAGGAATCTATGGTACCAACATCATTGGCTTTAGAGACCGAAGGAATATAATGACTAGAATACTCAAAGTCACTATAGAAAACATCCTCTGCAGTGAACTATCTAGAATCACTGAGTCTCTAGGCATTCCGTATTGATCTCTGGTGAAAGGATCATGCCCTAGGTGCAATCTGAACCTATCCAAATTGTCACATATGATCATAGTAGAAATTTTGTGCTATGTAATCATGTTTTCCTATCAATAACCTGTGCATCTACAATCTCCTCATCTATCGAGCCTCATCCAGTGACTATAGCACAAGGTGGTAAGGTCTCCATAAGTTTTCATCCTCATCCAATTGGTCAAACTAGAATCTCCAAAAATGTAAGTCACCATACTACCAAAACTGTTGTAATGGATAGTTGAAGGCTTGAGGATACCATAGGGCTATCAAACATGGAAATCTCATCATTTTAGTACATGTGATATGCTCTAGGCACCACACCTACAATAGCGTATAGTGTACCATACTGTCCACCTCCCAAAATGCAAACCATCCAAGATCATAATACAGATACACTAGGACATTGTGCCCCCAGGTGTACATGGTCCTATGCTATGCCATCCACCAAATCATGTGTACTAGTCCTCCCTCTAAGTGCACTCCCTGACCATCAAGGATGAGTATTAGTGCTAATGTAAACATGATAATCTGTGCAACCAGTGGGGCCTATGAGTATAACATCATCACTAGATCAATCTATTGCCTCACTATCCCATCATGCACTGGACCTCCAAGGTAGTACTGCATGTCATATTTCATCTCCCAGGATGACAACTCCATTAGGAAATGTACTCTCACCTTGAATTTGAACTTGGCGTATGTGATGTACATCCTCTAGCGTAATGGTCATCTCGTTGGTAGGAAGATGAAATGTGCATGTATTTGCATTCCATCACTTTGCTAATACTATCTACATAGGATTGTGGTACCTCATGGGGGGAATGAGGTATGCCTAGTATAATCCCATAGTCTGTAGGATCTCTATCTCCTCTACTAAAAGAGAGGTGGCTAATTCTTGGAGGAAATTGATTTGTCTACCACCCAGATGTTGCTGTGAATGGGTAGGAATCTTACAAAAAAAGAAGTCTTATAAGCATTCTAAACTCTTAAATATTTACATCAATAATTTAAAAAGTGTACTAAATTTGTTTTGGTGTACTCTCCTAAAGCTCCTAGACACTTTAGAACCCTTTTGGGACACTTCGCAAAGAAATATGACACTTTGTGAAAAAGTGGGACATTTAGTGAACAAAAGGGACACTTGGAAAAAAAAGGGGACACTTTGCAAAAAATGGGATGCTTTGTAAAAAAAATTCCAAGGCCCTAAATTAACCTATAAATTCTTATAAATCATAATCTAAATGTGTAAGGAACAAGCTAAGGTAGAAAAATCAACCCATCTGATGATAATGCTCGTCGTGGGCCACCCAATCTCACAACACATCTAGCCTTGTAGGCTCGTAGTCTCGCCGGATCAAAATTTTCAATGACTCTTCAATAAATCTTAAGCTACAAGAAGGTAAATGGAAAAATAGTTGGAATTTACTTCACTTTTTACCATTATATAAGATAAAATTAGAGTCTTACTATACTAAGGTTAAAAAGTTCCTTTTATTTAAATCAACATAACGGGTGCAAGAGATCTCCATTTTCAACACTATTTGTTGCCTTGGAATCATGATTTTTCTCCTGTTCTCATAAAATTTCTATCATCATGCAATATGGTACCTGGAAATACCCTATGATATGACTGACCTTATTCACTGTGGCTAGATTTCTACCTTGATTCCACCTCCATAAAGCAAGAGGAATCAAGGGGGTCATACATCTACCCTCGATGAGGATTTCTATGAGAAGTTAGATAAGAGGATTTTTGGAAAACTAATGAATTCATGTTGCATGATGCAGTTCCTAATGTTGTGGTTTTGTAGGTAGTTACACTAGGGGCTTCATTCTCTCACATCTCTCATGTTGTGAATGAACCTATATGAGTATCCTTTTATGAAATAAAGTGTATTGTTAAAAGTCCTTTAGCTTGTGTATGCACATAAATTCATATGAGTGATAAGGTGGGGGCTAAATGTGGTAACCAAAATTGTACTCCCTTTTTAGAGATAGTATAATTTCTTGCCTAATTTGGACCTATTTTGGTACCCTTGCATTAAATATGATTTAATCATCATTTATTGGACCCTACAACCCATTATTTTAGATCTCGAGGTTTATTTTAGCTAAAAACCCAACAAAATCATTTAAAACATCAAAAATCTCGAAAACCCACCTTAGAATGCTAGGGTGGGACTCATTCACAACCTTGGGGAAATGAGTTCCCCTAGGTGGAACCCATTCACCGCCTTGGGCGAATAAGTCCCATTTGGGGTCTTTTTAAGTTTTGAGTGGGAAAATCACCTTTTTAATTTAAATTTTTGGAAGAGGTTGGCCTTTAAGATCTAAATAATGGTAAATTAGGTGTTAATACCTATATAAGAAAGTTTCTAAGTCATTTTTATCATCTAAGGAATCCAAGAAAGCATTTTCAAGAGAAAATTCAAGAGAGAACCATCAAGAATCTTCAAACATTCATTCACAAATCATTGAAGTTTCAAAAGAAAGCAAAGTTGAATTCTTGGAGCAACATTAAAGTGTTTTTATAGGTCTTCAAGCTCACTTTAATTTAAGATCTACCATTTTCAAGGGTTGATCATTGTTGTCTATGGTGAATCATGATGGATTCTTGGTTGGGGAGATGCAACTAGCCATCAAGCCAAGCCTAAAGACTTCTTTCCTAAGTGATTCCATCTTTCATTATCATTCTACATTTAGCCTAAGGAAGGTACAAGCATCATTGGGGATCATTTGGGTGATTAGAGATCTCTCAAAGTGAGTCATCCATCATATTTCCATTCATGCATCATATTCTTACACATTAGAATAGGGTTGCATCATGTTTCAAATTTTCTAGTATTAGAGACACTTATGGCTAGGGTTTACAATCCCATTTACATGCATATTTCATTATTTGCATCAAGGTTTAATTACAAAACTATGGGTTTGACCAGGAAAACCCCAATAAGAAAATCAACTCTATATTCTATTTTGCAGGTCTTTTCACAGATTTGGATCTGAAACTCAATTTTAAAGGAAAGAGAAGGTGTTGAAGTGTAGATCACAACATTAAATTCTAGAAAAAGTGAAATGGGACTGATTCACCAAGAGTAGTGAATGAGTCCTAATGGCACCTTCAAATTTTGCAAATTTAAAGTGCCCATAATGAAAAATATAGCCTTGCACACTCAGAAGTGCCCATGAAAAATTTGTCGCACTGACCTACTTTGGAGGGTCATAATTCAGAGCCAGTTGAATTTCATGTCAAATCCATTGGTAAGCATGTTCATTTGACATATTTGAACATGTATGTCTAATTTCAACTTCATGTGATGAGTTTTGATAGGTTTTTTAAATGCAAAGATGGAGGGTTCTAGGACTGTTTTTGTGTTTGCAAATTCTCAATCCAACAAAGTAGCCTCCTATTCAGATTGATATTTCACAACCGGATGATTGTCATGATGAATAGATTTATTTCCTTCATTACCGTCATATTCATATGCTCCCTAGATTGCTTTTAGAGTCTCAAGATTTGATTCGATATTTTTTTGAGATCAAAAGAAAATGTAGTTTGTTCTTTTACATCTACATTTTTAGAATGTTTTGAGGAGGTCAACTTTGACCCCTAATATCCTATGAAGAATGTGAATTGAAATAAATACCTCTTTCATGCATGCTCATTGGAACTAAATAATCTATTTTTCCTAGAGGCAACTTCCTGAAACATGATTTTTATTTTTTCGAAGTGGTGACTTGGTGAGCCCTAATTGGTTTTGGATAGGTGCAATTGCAGGAAAGTCTAACTGAGCAACTTTGGCATTGAATATCTTGCACCTTGAAATCTCTTTTTTCAAACCATTTGTTGCACTGATTTTTCAGTTCAAATGTCCACATTTCTATGGATTTTCATGGCTCTAAGAGGTCGATTGACTGGATTTCCAATGCCATTCTAGAGGCCACTTGACCTATTTTTCTCATAGTACAAAATTCCTAAAGGTGGATTTCGATGTCTACCTAGTTCAATTTTTCATGCCAAGAGCATTAAAAATTAGTTTCAAATCAATTCAGGGCATGGAATTTGTTTCAAAACAAAGCATATATTTAATCAAGCCCATATGGGGACTCGACATGCTTTGCACAATTATGAAGTTGCAAGTGTTGTAATATTGCAGTCACTTCAAGTGAATTACTTAGGATAGGGCAGTCATATGGAAGTTTCATGTTTACATTTATGACAACCTTGAGGTGTTTTCTTCTCTTGATTCTAGATTTGGTAATTTTGAAGAAGGGTTAACTACAATGTAGAGGAAGTGGAGACCTTTGTAATAAGATTGAATTTCCTTTATGATGAGCCTTCAGTTACATTGGACATCATGATACCATTGAGGGTAAAGACTAATGAGAGCTATGAAACAAATTCACAAGGGCTAGAGATATTCTTTAAAAGTTGGCTTCTAGAATCCATTCGTGTGCAAGGTATTGTTTGCTTTTGCCATGGATAGAAAGACACCTGTACATTTTTCTTTGAAGGAATTTCTAGTAAAATTGTAGGCATTAAAGGTGGAATTTATTATCCTTAGTCATAGCTCCTGGTTGTTTGTTTAGGGCCAACAATATCAATTCCTTGCTAAAATGTGTCCAAGTGTAGGAATGTGCCTGAAAAGCTATTTGCAAGTAAACATGATCTTCAAATATTCAATTTAAAGCCACAAGTAATTCCAATAAAAGGAAAAAAATTAAATTTTTGTCAATGGAGAGATACAAAGAAAATTTAGACAAGTTTAGTCAAGAGTTTCCACATTGAGTTTGTTCCTAAGCAGGTATTGGCAGGATATTTTTCTTGAGATAATTAGTGATATTTGATTGTCAAGGCTATTTTTTCTATTGATTGAGTGGTAATTAGAATGGATAAGCCTTTACTGATGTGAGCTTTTGACACCCAAAGAGATGAGATTTTGAATAAATTTTTCCAGGAATGAGGCATTTCATATGTTTCCTTAGAGACGCTTGCTACAATAGGGGATATTCATGCTATAGAGGCATCCCATGACATGGCTTGGGAATAGTTTCTTTTAGCTCCATGGCATTCAGTTGAGCTAGTATGGTGAGATTCCTATTCCCTTTCTTGTCTCCACATGGAATCTTTATATCACCGTGATGGAAAAAGGGAGGAAACCTCATGCTCCTATCATTGCAGTTGCATCTACCTCATAGATTGTTAAGAAGCTCCTAACCAAGACAAACCTGTTATTCATGAGGAAGGAGGGTTTGGTTCTGCACAAAGAACTCTTTTGTAGGCATTTCAATTGTAAATTGGAATTACTTTATAGTTTGGAACAGGGAGAAGAGGGATCCAAGAACAGGACACCAAATGAGTTGGCTTAGGTGAGAAAAAATTGCACCTAGATTTGATTGGGGATGCACTCAATATGGATAAAAATGCATCAACTGTCTTTTGTATGCTTAGTGACATGTGACTACAAACTAATGGATGGCATGAAGCAAAGAGAAACAATTGGAGTTGTACAAAGTGAATTGATGCAAGAAATGTTTATATCAACTTTCCACTTGAAAATTTGAAGTTACCCTGTAGCATATTGCAATAAAGGTAAGGATCCAAAGAAGGAATCAATTCACTATGAGGAGGCCCAAATATTATAGGCACAAACCATGAAGTGATCATGCTACTTGTTGGTGACATCATGCTTGCTATGGGAGGTCATCTTGGTATTACAGAGCAAGTTTTACACTGATACATGAATCTTCCATAGGGGAAATCTTTTGGTATGTGGACTTTATGAAACCCATGGGTAAATCTTAGTACATGTTTCCTCTGTACTGGGGAAATTCATGCTTGAGCCTGAATACACTATGAAGCAACACAAGGGAAAGATTGTTCTACCATAGTCAAAGAGAACCAACATGGAGAATTAGGGCAAACAAATGAAGCTTCAAATCAACGGTCGCTTGAAGTTAAGGTTGCATGGAAAAATATCCACCCTAGTCTACCAACCCCACACAATTAAAATAATAATTTCCATGAAACTGTGGGGTACATGGGGTGTTCAGAAGGAAGGCAAGGTGGGCCCAAGAAAATGTGAAAGAATTAAAATGCATAGTTGTAGTAAAGCATTTTTGTTGCTGGGTAAAAGTGGATAAGGAATCAAGCTTTCTCATGAGTAAAAGGATTTCACAAGAAAAAATAGAAGTGGATTTTCTATTGCATATTTGTTTGTCCTGAATAAAGGGGCAAATGAGAGTAGAGAAAACAAATGAAGATTCTAGATTGAAGAAGGAAGATTCCAAGTGTCATCATCAGATTAATTTTTAGGCTCAGTCTTCTCCTTATTCTCTTATTTTCTAATTGTAAAGAATTATGAATTTTGTATGGGGTTGGGCGGATAGAAAAATATTGAATCTAAGTCACAAATAGAATATGTAATTGTAATGTTCTGATTTCATGACTAAATATCAATCATTTTGTACAAACAAAGCATGTCTGTCATCAAATTGACTCCATATTTATATATTTTTAATCATACCAATTTATTATACAAAGTATTTTGAATTTTTCATCTCAATTTCCCTAAGATTGTGTTGTTTGTTCATGGTTTTATTTTGAAGAAATAGTTAAATTACATTGAGTAGATAATTGTGATTTCAAGTGTGCAAGGTGGATTTGTAAGAAATTTTTTGATGAAAACAAGAGTGGATATGTTAGTGTAAGGCATTACCATTTTTAAATCCACTGGTTGAAGTTTATTTGTTGATGATATTTTCTTTATGATTCTGTATTTAACTCCATGGCCCAAAATTTGGCACTAATTTGTCATTTGGCTAAATACATTTTTAGAAGTATATTATTAATTCAAAATCATTTTAATTTTTGTTGTTGGGTTTATGTTTGGTGTTGGATTCTACTTCCCAATTGTTAAGTGAGTTTTGAGATACCAAAAATCTAGTGAGATTTGAAGTTGTCAAGACTTTGCTTGGTATCTTTTAATTGGGAATTATCTGCTTAAAATGTAATTTCTATGCATAATTGAAATGAGTATTTAGGCATTGTGAAGGGAGAACCACCTTGGTCCTATAGAGCTAGAAGTGTAGGATATTTTAGTCTTTGACTAAATCTTTTTTGTTGGCCAAACCCATCTTTGAGTCTAAGCATTAGAAAGTGGCTATTTTTTAAGACTAATTAGATCTATTAATTTAGGAAACCAATAGATTGGTGACTCCATTTGGGAGAAATATGAATCTCCAATTGTAGACTGATATTTCATAGTCATATTATTTGTTGATATGAACATTTGGTTCAAATATTGAAGGAATTCATACCTAGAGAAAGAAATTGTTGCAGTGAACTTGAAAATTTCATGATTTGTGGTGCTCTACTGGTGAAAGGAACTTAGAAGGAGGTTTACCTTTGAAAGAGCTTCATACAACTTGAAGTTCATTCCTTTGTGAAGAGATGTGGTCACTTTGTCTAAAGAACCTACTAAAAGATGTGAAGAAAATTTCCAAATTTGCAAAAAAAAATTAGTTAAGAAGAAAGGTTAGCAATTGCTAGAAGTTTCCAAGTATCCTCATAAACATAAAGAAAGTATTATTATGTTTGAAAGAAATTTATGAGAATTCTTCAAGTCTTGAAAAAATTTGTTCCCTATTGAGTGAAATAGCACTAAGAAAGGGAAAGGATAGTAATACTAAATTTGCATACTTCTGTGATAAAAGGTGTAGTTAGCATTATGTATAAGAATGTTTTTTTTGCTTAGAGCTACTCATGGTGAATAGACCTTAAACATAGTTGAAATTTGATGTGATACTTTGTAAAGGATCTAAGGTCATATGTTTATAAGGAAGCTAGGAGCTATGTGGATAATAGTTTCATTATTGTGATTTTTTTTGAAAAGGCATGTCAAATACATCAATATATGCATCCTTGTATGGTTCCTAGTGCAACCATGGTTTGTGATCAGCCCCAGCTAGGTTGTCAAAGAAATTTCAGCACTGAAAGGTATAAATCCATAAATTTCAATGAAATCAATGGTTACCCAAATGTCATACCATTTAAAATTAGAGATAAGATACCAAAATTCAATGTTGATAAGTCTAAATCAGCAACTAGGCATCTGGAAGAGTTTATTGATGTGATGGATGACTATGAGGTAGATCACAAGGATGTGATCATGAGGCTATTTTTTCAGTCTCTAAGAGAAGATGTAAGAGATTGGTTCTCTTATTTGCCAACATCTTCTATATATTCCTAGGAGGAGTTTAAATCAGTGTTCATGGAGAAATTTAGTGAAAGATTTAATCCCATTTCAATGAGATGAAAATTTATGAGAATTGAGAAAGAAGAGGATGAGCTAGTCCCACCTTTCAATCCCAAATTTTCAAAGGAAATAAGGGATTTTCCAAAAATTCTAAGAACAAATGATGCAATATGTTTGGTTGTGTACTTAGGTGCATTTGATAAAAAATGAGTTATCTATTAAGAGATAAAGATCCTGCAACATTACATCAAGCATATCAATTTTCCATGATTATTGAGAGCAATCTAAAATATTCAATGATGAAAGGACATAGGGTTGTGAGTGTTGGTTCTCCTAACACACCTCATGAAAATAGAATTCATGGATCAGATAATAGAAATACTTGTCAAGATGGTAATACTTCTGTTGATATGATTTATCCATCATCACAATATGCAGATCATAGTGAGCTCCAAGTTGAACATCAACATAATTTGAGAAATGTTGATCAAACATATTTTGATCAAGGATTGCCTAAAATGAAAATACATAAAGGAGAATCACCATATGATTTGTTCTCAAGGTTTTTAGATTCCTTGTTGGAGGTCCCCATAAATTGCAAAGCTGAGGAAATAATGTGCATTGATCTATTTTTTAAAATCTATGATTCTAGGATAAGTTCCTTTTCAAAGGAGTTGAAGCCTCATAGTTCTGACCAAGTACTTGATTGGATAAGGATTGTTGAAGGATCCCAGTGTAATAACACAAAAAATGTGATGTATCAAAATGAAGATAGCAGTTGTCCTATTGATAAAAATCATAACATGATACATATAAATGAAAAGAGTATATCAGAAAATGAAGATCCATGTTGTATGGGAGAATGTAATGATTACAATCAATTCATAAGTAGCACATAGGCAGATCCATAAAATAGTGATGAGTATGAAGATACATGGTATGATGAAAAAATAGATATGCATGGAAGCTTTTCTTGTAATATATTTGGTGATGAGGAAGTAAAAATGATGCAAGATGTCATCCCATGTCATGTTTTGTTCATTGAAAAAAATGCAAGTGTTGCTGACATTTCATTCCAAATCAGTGATCATGATCTTGAAAATGAAATTTCAAGCACTCATTTTGCAAAATCTAAGCATGGTTTATGTAGTGATGAGTCTTCTTCTAATGAGGATTATAATAATAGCCAACCTAATTATTCTTCTAAGGGTTATGAATGCTCTTATGAGGATGACATAGAGATGTTTCATTCACATGAAGGATGTAATGATAAGAATGGTCATGAAGTCACTTGTCCACAACTGAAAGAACAAATTGTATTTGATGGATACCCAAAATGTAATTTAGGTTTTCCATCAATGGATCAAGTTAATTGTGCAAATGATGAAGAATTTGAAGATAAGAATGTGTATGTTCAATATGTTGATCTTGAACATAGAAGCAAAGATGATAAAGATGTTGATGATCATGCTTATGAGCCTATTGCTCATGATTATTTATATGAAGCAGATATGGAGATGTCAACTATGCATGAAGAGGATGATGATGTACTCATGGATGAAAGAAGGGTTTCATTATTGAATGATCAAAATGTACATCATGACAAGCACATGGATCTTAAATCAACATTATTGCACATTGATAATGTGAACCAGTTTGATGAATTTTCAAATTGTGTTGATATTTTAAAACTTTTTGGTTTATGTGTAGAGCAACTAAATGATGCAAATAATGGTGGATCTCATGTTAATGAATGTGAAATTGAGTTCTTTTTTTATGTTCCTTATCTTCACAGTATGATTATGGACATGTTTTCATCCAATCAGGAAAGCATTTGTGTGAAGGAAAACAAAGATGCTTGTTTAATTTCTAATGAACAAATTTCTAATTAGTGAGTCTTTGGCACATAGGTCAATATTCCTATCTACTAATAATGAGCATAAAGTTACTAGTACAAATGAAATTATTTTTTCTAACCCTGTTAATTTTGAAAGTGATAGCATTCAAAATGATTTAGGTACTCATATTGGCATTGTGGAGAGTAATATTGAACATGTTATAAAAAATCAATGTGAAACTCTTGGCTCAAGGTTAAATTCTAAATTATTTGAACCTTTGTCTGAAACATCCCATATGGAATTTCATAGTGGTATGGAAAGTGAATTTGAAATCATGAATGAACTTGAGATGGAAAGCATTGTTTATGTATGGAATGTTGACACATTTTATGAATGTTATGATTTGAATGTGGATAATGGTATTGTGGGTGTTGATAAATCTGGTTTTCAGCACCTTGAGGCATGTAATAATGTGTCAGGATTTTTTGGTTGGGATGATAATAAACTTACCTATGGTGTAATTTATTTGAAGGAGTTACAAATGTGTGAGAATTCCTTTCTCAATAGATAGGAGGATTACACATTATTTTTGAGGCATGAAATCTCCTTTGAGCAAACTCATTATGAGGGGGTTAGTAAAAGTGATAGGAATGTGTATTCATGTAGTATTGATCATTATCCTCATATGTTATCACTTTCCAAAAAATTAGAAAATGAAGATATTGGTAGTGATATGAGCTATGTGGTTTGGTTTCCATGTGATAGCAAAGCTGAATAGGGAGCAAGTTTCAACTTGTGCAAAGGCAGCCTAACAATTGTTTTTTGCAAAAATGAAGTCACTCATGTTGTTGTGGTTTCATAGAGGTAAGTATGGGTTGAGGGAGATCAATTCATTTAATAGATTGGTGTGTGATAGGGGTAATAATTTACTCCTATTTTTTGTTTGGTGGCCTAGGGTTGTTAAATGAGGTAAAAAAAAGGTTGAATAAAGGAGCACTTTTAGAGCACCCAATGGACTCGGCATTTGGTCTACACCTCAGAGATCTAGAATCTCACCATGCCCACAAGGGGAATGTGTCCCTAGTTAGAGCCACTGATGGCACCTTCAAATTTTGAAAATTTGAAGTTTCCATAATGAAAAATCTAGCCTTGCACATTTAGAACTGCCCCGAAAAAATCTGCCCCAGTGACCTAGTTTTGGAGAGTCATAATTTGGAGCTAGTTGACTTGCACATTAAATCCATTGGTAAGCATGTTCATTTGACATATGTGAACATGTATGTTTGATTTCAGCTTTGTGTGATGAGTTTTGACAAGGTTTTGAAATCTAAAGCCAAAGGGTTCTAGGACTATTTTTTTTGCAAATTCTAAGTCCTATGAAGTAGCCTCTTGTTCAAACTAATATTTCACAACCGGATGATCATCATGAAAAATGGATCAGTTCCCTACATTCCCCTCATATTTATATGCTCCCTGGTTTGGTTTTAGTGTCTTAGGATCTGATTTGATATTTTTTTGAGATCAAAAGAAAATGCAGTTTCTTCTGCTTTTACATCTACATTTTCAGAATGTTTCAAGTTTAACTTTGACCCCTAATATCTTGCAAAGAATGTGGATTGAAGGAAATACCTCTAGCACACATGCTCATTAGACCTAAATGATCTAATTTTTTAAAATGGTAGCTTCCCAGAATGTGATTTGGTATTTTTTCAAAGTGGTGACTTGGTGAAACCTAATTGGTTTTGGACAGGTGCAATTGTAGAAAAGTCTGACTGAGCCACTTTGGCATTGAATATCTTGCACCTCAAAATTTATTTTTCCATATTGTTTGTTGCATTGAGTTTTCAGTTCAAATGTCTACATGCCTATGGATTTTCATGGCTCCAAGAAGTTAGTTGACTTGTTTTCCAGGGCAATTCTAGAGGCCACTTGACCTATTTAGCTCATAGTACAAAATGCCTGAAGGTGGATTTCGATGTCTGCCTAGTTCATTTTTTTCATGCTAGGATAATTCAAATGTCATTTCAGATCAATTCAGGGCATGTAATTTTTTTCAAAACAAAAAAAAAAATAACTAGACCCACATGGGGACCCGACATGCTTTGCACAATTATGAAGTTGCAAGTGTTGCAATATTGTAGTCACTTCAAGTGAATTACTTGGAATAGGGAAGTCATATGGAATTTTCATGTTTACATTTATGACAACCTTGAGGTGTGTTATTGTCTTGATTCTAGATTTGGTAATGCTAAAGAAGGGTTAACTATCATGTAGAGGAAGTGGAGACCATTGTAATAAGATTGAATCTCCTTTATGATGAGCCTTTAGATACATAGGACATCATGACACCATTAGGAGTAAAGAATAATAATAGTTATGAAAAAAATTCACAAGGGATGGAGATATTCTTTTGGCTTCTAGACTCCATTCCCATGAAGGGCATTTTTTTCTTTTTCCATGGATATGAAGACATGTGTACATTTTTCTTTGAAGGAATTACTAGGAAAATTGTAGGCATTAAAGGTGGTATTTATTATCCTCAATCATAGCTCTTGGATCTTTGTTTAGGGACAACAATATCAATTCCTTGCTAAAATGTGTCCAAGTCTGAGAATGTTTCTAAAAAGGTATTTGTAGGTAAACTTCATCAAATATTCAATTTAAAGCCACAAGTAATGCCAATAAAAGGAAAAAATTAAATGTTTGTCAATGGAGAGATATAGAGAAGATTAATCTTTGGTAGCAACAAATTTTTAAACTTCTTGCATACTAGACAAGTTTAATCAAGAGTTTCCACATTTGAGTTTGTGCCTAAGCATGTATTGGTAGGATATTTTTCTTGAGGTAATCAGTGAGCTTTGATTGTCTAGGCTATTTTTTCTATTGATTGAGTGGTAATCAAAATGGATAAGTCTTTACTGATGCCAAATTTTGACACCCAAAGAGATGAGCTTATGAATAAAGTATGCAAGGAAGGAGGATTTGCATATGTTTCCTTAGAGACACATGTAGCAACAAGGGATATTCATGGTGTAGAGGTAGCCCATGACATGGCTTGGCAATAGTTGCATTTAGCCCCATGGCATTTAGTTGAGCTATTGTGCTGAGATGCCTATTCCCTTTCTTGTCTCCACATGACATCTTTATATCACTATGATGGAAAAAGGGAGGAAACCTCATTCTCTTGGTGTTGCAGTTGTATCTACCTCATAGATTGTTAAGAAGATCCTATCCAAGACAAACCCATTAATCATGAGGATGGAGGGTTTGGTTATGCACAAATAATTCTTTTGTAGGAATTTCAATTATAAATTGGAATTACTTTGTAGTTTGGCTCGTTGACAAGAGGGATACAAGAATGTGGTAACAAATTATTTGGGCTTGGGTGAGAATATTTTGCACCTAGATTTGACTGGGGATGCACTCAATATGGATAAAAATGCATCAACTATCTTGTGCATGCTTGGTGACATGTGACTACAAATTGATGGATGGCATGAAGCAAAGAGAAATAATTGTGGGTGCACATAGTGAATCGATGCAAGGAATTCTTATATCAACTTTCCACTTGAAAATTTAAAGTTACCCTACAACATGTCATCATAAGGGTAAGGATCTAAAAAAAGCATTAATTCACTATGAGTAGGCATGAAGATTATAAGTGTAGACTATGAAGTGATCATGCTACTTGTTGGTGTTATCATGCTTATTATGGGGGTCATCTTGGTATTATAGAGAAATTTTTGCATTGATACATGAATCTTCCATAGGATACATCTTCTGGTGTGTGGACTTTATGAAACCCTTGGGTAAATCTTAGTACATGTTTTCTCTGCACTTGGGAAATTCATGCTTGATCCCAAATACACTATGAAGTGGTGCAAGGGAAAGATTGTGCCACCATACTCAAAGAGAACCAACATGGAAAATTAGGGCAAACAAATAAAGCTTGAAATCAATGGTTGGTTGAAGTTGAGGCTACATGGAAAAATATCCACCCCAGCCTGCCAACACCACACAATTAAAATAATAATTTCCCTAGGGCTACAGGGTGCGTAGGGTGTTGAGAAGGAAGGCAAGGTGGGCCTGAGTAAACATGAAATAATTAAAATGAATAGCTATAGTAAAGCAGTTTTGTTGTTGAGTAAAAATGGATAAGGAATGAAGCTTTCTCACAAGTAAAAGGCTTTCATAAGAAAAAAGAGAAGTGGTTTTTCTATTGAATTTTTTTTTTCTAGAACAAGGGGGTAAATGAGAGTAGAGAAAAAAAATGAATATTCCATATTGAAAAAGAAAGCTACCAAGTTTCATCATCAGATTAATTTCCAGGCTCAGTCTTCTTCTTCTTATTCTCTTCTTTTATCATTTTAAGGGATTCAAAATTTTGGTATGGGGTTGGGTAGATAGAAAAATCTTGAATATGAGTCATAAACATAATATGTAATTGTAATGTTCTAATTTCATGAGTAAATATCAATCAATTTGTGCAAAAAAAGCATGACTATCATTAAATTGTCTCCAGATCTATATATTTTGAATCATATGAATTTAAAGTACAAAGTATTTTGAATTTTTCATCTTACTTTCCTTGAGATTGTGTTGGTTTTTCATGGTTCTATTTCAAAGAAATAGTTAAATTACTTTGAGCAGATGATTGAGATTTCATTTGTGCAAGGTGGATTTGTAAGAAGAATTTTTATGACAACAAGAGTGGATCTATTAGTGTAAGGCATTAGCATTTTTAAATCTACTAGTTGAATCTTTTATTTGCTAATGAGATTTTCTTTATGATTCTATATTTGACTCCATGGCCCAAAATTAGGCACTAATTTTCCATTTATCTAAATACATTTTTAGAAGAAAATTATTAAATTCAAAATCATTTTAATTTTTTTTGTTGGGTTTAGGTTTGGTGTAGGATTCTATTTCCCAATTGCTGAGTGAGTATTGAGATACCAAAAATGTAGCTAGATTTGAAGTTGTCAAGACTTTCCTTGGTATACTTTAGTTGGGAATTATCTTCTTTAAAATGTAATTTCTATGCATAATTCAAATAAGTATTTAGGAATTGTGAAGGGATACCCACCTTGGTCCTATAGAGCCAAAAGTGTAGGATATTTTAGTCTTTCATTGAATCTTGTTCATTGTACAAATCCATCTTTGAGTCTAAGCATTAGAAATTGGCTATTCTTTAGGACTCATTGGATCTATTGATTTGGGAAACCAACAAGTCCCACTGTAGATGTTTTCCAAAAACTGTTTGCAGATTTAGATACCCTTTTTCCCAAAAGAGATCCCTATGTAGAAATCTAGTTCTAGGACTGATTCACCTAGGTTAGTGAATGAGTCCTAGTAGGTCAAAAATTCAAGTCTTATAGCATTTCTAAGTTCATCCAAGTCTGCTTCAAATTTCTAGGTGCACCCCATTCATCCTACATCTTTTTGTTCCATTTTATTTGCATTTATAGGTTATTTTGTAGGTCATTGAATTGAATTAGAGTTTAGTATTACATCTTGCATTTCATTTATCTTTACAAGTTCTTACTTGGTGGTGAACCCCTTATTAGTTTGCATTCAGCCCCAATGATAACCTTATTTCAACATCTCTTTCCCCTTTGCATTGAGATCTCTAGGGTTACCATTGAATGTAGTAGGTGGAAAGTGGGTATGATCTATGTCCTAAGTCATATGATAACATTCAAACCCAATTTTTATTATACAACAAATGCTACATTATGATTAAAATATGTTATGTTAACTTAAATAATCCTATGATCTAATGATGTTAAATTCATATAAGGATCTAAATTAACATAACACATGACAATTTTGAATAATATGGAAAATAAAGTAATTAAACAATGAAGTTGAATAATTACCCTCAAATATAAGTTACAAACATGTTATTATATATCAAAGAAGAAAGCAATGTGAGATAAAATAGAAAACTATTTACTTAAGTTTAACATCGCTCTAACATACTATTCAAAAGAGGAAATACTATATTTAATACCGATGCAAATACACAACATTTATAGGTTATTTTAGAGGTGTACCATCCATTTGGTCAATGTGTAAGCTCCAGATCCATACTTTTCTTTGATAATGTAAGTTCCTAACTAGTTAGGGCTAAATTTTACTTTCTCATGCGAGAGGGAATTGACATTCATCGATTTTATTATAACACTAAGTCACCTTGTTGGAATTCATGATGTATGAAATTATCATTGTAACCATGTTGCATTTTTTTAGAGTAATCTTGTAGATGCTTGAGAGCATTGATATGTTGTTCATCAAGCATTTCAACCTGATGCACTCATTGTTCTTTGTAAGTAGTGTCATAAATGAGCCCTTTAAGAAAAATTATCAAGGAAGGAATCTCTAACTCCAAGGGCATTATCGCTTCATCACCATAGACTAGGTTATATGAAGTATTTCCACTTGATGTTCTAACACTTGCATGATAAGCCCATAATGTGTAGGTTAGTTTTGTATGCCAATATTTATTGTTGTTGTTTACTATTTTTCACAAGATTTGTTCAATAGTTTTGTTAGTTTCTTCTACTTGTTTATTTGATTGCGAATAGTAGGGTGTTGAAAAATCATGTTGAATATTGAATGTATCCAAGAATTTATTCATGTCATTATTTTTGAATGAATTTTCATTATCTAAAACTAATGCAGAAGGGAGACCAAAGCAAGCAATAATAGGTTCCAATATGAAATGAAATATTATATCAACTAGTTTGGAATGAAGAGGGATAGCTTCTACCAATTTCATGAATTAATCAGTTGTAGTAATGATAAATTTATGTCCAATAGTAGAAGGCAGGGATATCTTCACAATAAGGTCCAAACCCCAAACGAAAAATGGCCAAATAGGAACTTGAGCACGAAGTTCGAAGGCAAGGGCATGAATAAATTTTTTATGCTTTTGAAATTTATGACATTTCTTCACGTACTCAAAAAAATCTTGTTCCATGTGTCTCCAATAATATCCTAAGTAAATTCATTTTTGAACTAAGCATCTTCTGCCAAAATGTCCCCAACAAGCACCTACATAAACTTTTTTAAGTGTTATGGGGATTTCAGATTGTCTAAGACACCGAAGTAAGAGGCCATTAAATGTTCTTTTATATAGAATTTCTACCAAGATTATGTATTTATATGCAAGCTTTCACATACGAGCTCAAATATTCCTAGTTGTAGGCATAGGAAATGTATCATCTTTCAAATAGTGGAATATCATTGTATACCATTTTCTAGAACTATTAGTATCAATCGATAACACTTCTTTTCTCTCATCGTCTATTGATGGTTTAGGGATCATTTGAACTTTAAATGTGAAGTTGACTAGAGGATCATTGGGAGATGTAAGGGAAGTGGTGCTTGTCATTGTATCTATGTGTTGATTGTCCTTTTGTGGGATGTTGTCTACTGTATATGATTCAAATTTTTCTAATAATATAATTGTAAGATATCTATATTGAACAAACTTATCATGCTTTTCTTTACATGTGCCATTTATTTGTTTAATAATTAAGAGAGAACCCCCAAATATAGATATGGGTATGTGCAGGATCATCATGGAAAAAACATGCCCTTAAGTGGTGAAAAATTAAGAAAAATCAAAGTTAGGAAACTTGATGTAAAAATTTGAATAAGTTATCTATATTATTTCAAAAATATGTATGAATAGAATCTGTATCAAATTGAATGTAGTTTATAAACTACTAGGTTTATTTTTAAAAAAAATCTACTTGATGAAAATTTGAAATTTCAATGCAGTAGTACTTAAATTTCAGGGAAAAAATAAGAAGTAGGTGTCTGTCTGACCACCCTAACCACAATAAAATGATAATATTTTTTTATAATATTTTAGATAGAAGTAGAGGACTCATGTCCCAATGTGATGCATATTTTTTGTAATTTTTTTCCAAGTAAATAATTAATTATGAGTTTTTTATTACAACTTTTAAACAATATTAAAACTCATATGTCTGACCACCTTAACTTGGTCAAAACTTCATGAAATTCAATTCATTTTTTTCTAATCCCATAGTATGCAAAGCATAAAATGTGACACATGTTTTAGATTCAAAAAATGTGATACCATTTGAAAGCTATAGATGTTTTTCAATTAGCCTATCAATCAAGACTTTAGTCGTAATTCAAATAAAAATGAATAATAATTATTTATTAAATTCAAAGTAAAGAATAATTTATGTTGGTGTAAATCTGATAGTCTCCTTTAAAAACTCTTTTTCTTTCATCAATTTTGGGTTAAAAAAAGTCATCAGCCACATACCCATCATATCACCACTTTTTAGCCCATCATGATCCTGTACATACCCATATGTGTTTTACTTTTAACACTAATACGACATGTATACCAGATATTAAAGCCTCATACTCCACAGTATTATTTGTACATAGGAAATTTAGATGAAAAGATAAGGGAATAGGCTTACTTGAAGGTGGAATTAATATAACTCCTGCTCTCGAGCCCGTTCAACACTTGGAACCGTCAAAGTATAATTCCCATGTTTCTTTAATTTTTTCAATAGGAAACACATTCTCATCTAGAAATGAGTCTATATTAGGCAATGCTAGGGGAGAAGGAGCATCATCTAAGTGGTTAGTCAAGGCTTGTTCTTTAACCACTTTTTGTGAGACAAACTTAAGGTCAGATTTAGTTAACAACATAACCCACTTAGCTAGGCATCCTAATAAATCTATCTTAGTAAAAAGATGTTTTAAGGGATCAAAATTTTCCATGACATGGATTTTGGTGTTCAATAAATAATTTCCTAGTTTACTATGAGTGAACACCAAAGCCAAACATTATTTCTCTATCATTGTGAACAAGTTTCATAATTAATCAAAGTTCGGGTAATGTAATAGACAAGATGTTATGTCATAATTAATCAAATTTTGGAAAATGTAATAGAAAAGATGTTCTTTATTGTTATCATCTTTTTGAGCCAACAATTCTACAAGAGCATGGGTAGATGCTACAATGTAAAGGATGAATGGCTTGTGTTGTATAACGGGTTGCAAAACAGAAAGAGTAATAAGATAATATTTCAAAATCTCAAAGGCCTATTTGCAATCCCCATTCCAATTAAATTAAACATCTTTCTCAAGGATTTGTTTGAATGGTAATTTTTGATCCTCTAAGGAAGCTACGAAATGATGGATAGCCTAAATCCTTCCTTGTAATGTGCATAATTGAGAGATGTTTCTAGGAGGTTGCACACTAATAATAGCATCAATCTTCTTTGTGTCCACCTCAATGCCCCTATGAGATATGATAAAAACTAAAATTATTCTGCTATCTACACCAAATACACACTTTTACAAATTCAATCTTGTTGTATTTTCACATTCACTCAAAGATTTTACGAAGAACATTCACATGGTCTTGTCTAGTTAAAGATTTTGCTAGAATGTCATCAAAATTATCTTCCAAGATCTTATTTATGTAATCATGAAATATTAATGTCATTGTTCATTGATATGTTGCACTTGCATTTTTCAATCCAAAAGGCATGACTACCCAACAAAATGTTCCACAAGCAATTGTAAAATCAATTTTGTATTGATCTTGAGTGTTGACAAAGATCTGGTTTGTGTGAGGGAGAAAATCATAGACATAAACAAGAGAAATGTAATTGAAACTAGAATCCAATGTATGATCAAGAACATTAATCTAAGATCTATTCCTACACTTACAAAATGCAAAATTTAGAATACTAAATTCAAAAAATTGAAAATGAAATACATAAACAACTAAATTCAATAATAAAACTATTACCCATCTCATATTAGAGTATATTCGGGAGGATGTGGTTTCTTGTATCATTGTGAAGCCTCCATAGTTCATGTGTAAAAGTTTGAAGAATGATATCTTGGTTGGTTGATTGAAGAAATGTTGAAGCTCTATCAATGGTGTTTTGGCATTACTTCATTGTCTGAATAGGTTGATTCCTTGATCTTTTTTTTATGAGGAAAGAGATTGGTTATATAGAAAATGTGATTCGAAATGGACAGTTAGGATTAAACAATATTGAATCAAGATCAATGGTTGAGAGATGTTCAAAGGATTTAGACATGAAAAATCTGTGCAATATAGATTGCACAATTTGTGTGATTAAATAAATAGATTGAATAATTAGTGGGATTGAGGAATAGATTGATTAGTCAAGAATAGATTGATCAATCAGGGAATCATAATTTGCTCAATCAGAAATAGATTGATCTGTTAGGATTAGATTGAGAAATCAAGGGATCGTAATTTACTCAATCAGGAAAGTTGTTGAAAAAGATTAATTCATTGATTTAAGTCATTCATTCATTTTGAAGTTGAATGTGCAAATCAAGTTTTACTATTGCAAACAAAGTTGCATTATTTTGATTTGATTTTTAATGATGTTTTGAGTATTTTGATTTAATTATTCAAATTTTCAAAGGGAAAGTGAGTTAATTGAACTATTATGATTTAATAATTCAATTAACTTTAGGGGAATAAAGTGATTTAGCAATGGAATTAAATAATTGGTGTTATTTAACTAATCAGGATAAAATAAAGTGAGATTAGGACTTCATTAAATAAACTACATTTATTTAATTGGTAGAAATGATAGAAATGTGAATTAATTAAATAATTTCTTTTATTCAACTAATAGTAGAAATAGGTTTTAGGACTTCACTAAATAAATAAAATTTATTTAATTCGTCGAAAAGGATGAAAAGGTGAATTAATTAAACAATGTTGTATTATTAAATTAATAAGGGAAATTAGGGTTTTTTCATGGAATTGATGTGAAAATGTCATTTAGGGTGTGTAATAGGTTTTAAGTCAATTTTACATGTCTACATTTTTCCCCTCTTTGAGACAAAGTAATAGTTGCTTTGTTTCAATGATTCTAATTTTAATATCAAGTTTTTGAAAAAAAATTATTCCCCACTATGCCTTGACAATCGATGGAATGATAGTAGGACTCTATGCTGCCCCCTCGCGAGGTTGACCAAAAATTTTAATTTTGAGCTCAAGTTTATGACACTATTCTATTTTAGTTCAAATGTGTTTAGAATGAAAAATTAAGTCTATAGGTCCCTTGTTGCTTGTTTAAATGTTCTTGGGAGCTCCTAATTTGAATGTAGGAAGCTTCCCTAATTAAAAATTAGGGTTTCCTAGGTAAAAAATAGGGTTTTTGAGGGTTAAAAGAGGTAATTAGTGTTCTAATTTCCTCATTTTTGCTTTGATCCTATAGAAAATTCTTATCTCTGGATTTTCCATTCTATCAGTTGTTGAGTAGCAATGCCTAGGATTCCAGGAGCTCTACACCATTCAGACTTGGTTCAAGAGTTTGGATAGCATAGAAGTATTAGTGGCTTGGTATGTACACTATCCTTTCTTATTTTCATCTGCTCATGTTCTTGTAATTTGTGTACAAATTTTCCTAAGTCAATAGAGAGGTTTTTAGGTTTTTTATCCTTTTGCATCATTTTTTGTGCATTTGACTTGTTGGAAAGCTTGTACTCATTCTAGGTATTCGCACTTGCTCGAGATCTTCACTTTTGACATAAAGTTTTTCTTTTGAAATTTCCATTTGCTCTAATTATTTGCTTTTGAATGTGTAAGAGAGTAGGACCACTGTGTGCAAGACACTAGGTCATAGAGGGTCAAGATGCAAGAGGTTTCCCTAACTTACCTGAGCTAAGTGTAATGTTTAGGGTAGGAGGATGAGAATGATGAGGACTATAAAGTCTTACAATCACCTTGCAATCTTGAATTTCAAAGTGGGGCTAGGAAAGCTAGTTTCCAGGTTCAACTTTGCACCTCAGGAAGCTCTCTACCCGAAGATGAAAGCATGGTCTTTGGATGATAGCGCAATGCACTAGCATCTCTAAAGTGCACTGGTGTTCATATGGTCAGGAAATAGTAGAGACAAGGTCGAACCTGCTAAAGCAACTAACAACCCAGCTAATTAACTAAATGGCCAAAATGACACAAGCAAGTAAATAAATTATTCTATAATATTATAAAGTAAAAATACAAGACTGAAAAGAGCAAGAATGATCTCACCAAAAAACTTGTTCTCCAACTGATCTTCCAAGAAGTACACACACCTACACACAAAAAGAAGGAAAATGTTGGGTGCTTCTATAGGGGCCTACCTTAGTCAAACCCCCATTTAGGTGTTTCCACCTCCATGGAAAACCAAGGAAATGAGATAAAGAAATAGTATAGTAAAGCAAATACAAACACTACAAAACAATATTATGCTACTCAACCAAGTGATAGAGGAGAGGAGAGGGAAGCTTACCACCTCCACCAAGAGCACTCAAGGTTGCTTGGGGGAGAAATGAGAAGAACTCAAGCCTTTGGTACAATGGCATGGTCCCAAATGTGCTCTATTGAAGTGATGGAGTGAGGCTTTGCTGTAATGGAATGCTTGGATGCTTGGAGTGAGCGAGAAAGTGAATGCAAGAGTGTGAGTATGGAATTTTGAAGTGTGCAATAGGTCAGAAGAAGCTGGATTGAATGTTGAAGCGGTGAATTTGAAGAAGGAATGGAAGAAAACAAACATATTTGGGTTGGTTGGCTAAAGGAGGCATTACAACTTAACTTCCAATGGGAAGAGTAATGCCTCTATAGGTTCAACTACAACAATCTGCTAGGGATGTAAGCACACCATGTGGACATATGTGTGTCGTGTGGGCATCCTTGACAAAAATTTCTCCACCGATGCTCAAAATAGGTGCCAAATAGGATGCCAACAATAGACTTAGGTGGAATTAAGCCTCTGAACTTGGTTTTCTAAGGTGGATAAGGGAAAAAAGGGCATTTGCATAAGGGATGCAAATTCACTCTTATACATTTTTCCCCCAATTTAGTGAGAACAAATAATGATGAGTGCTCATTAAAGTAGATCAAGAAGAGTGTAAGGTTAGAAATGTATACCTAAACCATCGAGGAAGCAGCACTCGGTCTGGTGAACCTGAAGGTGCAGGAAAAGAAAATTACTCCATATCTGCTGAGAATTATGAAGTTGAAAAAAAAAAGTGTCTTACAAGCCTGCAGACCTACAAGGAGGCAACCCCCAAGATCTCTTGCATGAAGGAATTCCTATGAAGTAAGTGTCTTAGAAGTACTCGGTCCTATAAGAAAGGTATCCCCCAAATACTATAGCATGAAGGAGACCCAAAGGAAGCTCCCTACAGGCTCCCAGTCCCATAGGGAAGGTATTCTCCATGAAGTCAAGCATGGAGAACACCCAAATAATCACCCTAAAATCTCTCAGTCTGATAGGGAAGGTATTCTCCATGAACTCAAGCATGAAGAACACCCAAAGAATCACCCTATAGGTTCTCAATCCTGTAGGGCAGCCACCCCCAATATCTCTCTCATGGAGGAAGCTCAAAGGAAAGCACCCTACAAGTTATCTATCTTGTAGAGAGGTATCCCCAAAGATCTCTCACATGGATGAAACTTGAGAAAGTGGACTTCACAAAGTTAGGAAGTGGTTACATTTCTACCCGCAAATAGAACATGTCAAAAGTAGTTGTGTAGGAAAATAAGCAGACACTCACACAGACCATCAATAAGTAAAACTTTCAAAGGGGTCCCTTGGGAACCCTTCAAAATGAGAGGGGTCCACCCAAGGGACATTCTATTTGAAAGATAAGGTCTACTCGGGCTGCCCCCAAGCTAGATGCAAAAGGGTGAATGGAATGAGTCTAGTTAGGCTACCC
The DNA here is from genome assembly GCA_007258455.2 of Sequoia sempervirens. NCBI lineage: Eukaryota > Viridiplantae > Streptophyta > Pinopsida > Cupressales > Cupressaceae > Sequoia > Sequoia sempervirens. The sequence goes on from VDFB02270651.1 coordinate 721,185,921, forward strand.
CCAAGCTAGACGTGCAAGAATTCCATTCAGAATAGAGATTTTGAAAGAAGGGTCTCTTGGGAACCCACCATGAGGAAAAAGAGGGGTCCACTCAAGGGACACACAATTCAAAAGTATTTTTTCTTCTTAGAGTGATTTGTCATCAAGGAATCCTTTCGAAAGATGTTCACTTCATCAAGGAATTCAAAAGGAAGAACATATCCCCACGTGAGGTGAAAATAAAATCTTTTCCCACTTCGGAGGAAGGTCTTCAAGTCCTTTCTTTATGAACTCATGATGAATGAAACATGTTCCATTAGGGTTCTATGTTGAGAATGTGATTCTAAGGAAAAAATTTGTAGAGACTTTCGAGAAAAGATTCGTTGCCAATGGATTTGTTTTTTGAAAATTGAAGTGTTAAAAAAGAGCGTTGTCACACATAGAAGGGACAACTCAAGCAAATAAGAGAGAAAGATAAAGAGAAAACAAAAGAGAAAGGAAAAATACAAAAGAAAGACAAAAGGGGATCTGGTTCAGTGGGGTCAGATCTATCCAAGCTCATATAATAATAGGTAACTGCAATGCAATGCAAAAGATCATCAATCCACAACCAGATCAGGAAGAATGCAAAAACTACAAAGTGAAAATAAAAAATTGGGTCAACATGGAAGGGGCGCCTAAATTCCCCCAACACTTTGCATCATCCCCAATTTATCGAAAGTCAAGCACAAACATGGAAGAATGATGATACAAATCAAAGAAGGTTTACAACACATAAACCATGCCTATATCTAAGCACCAACAAGGGTGATGAGGGTCATCCATGCACACATAGCACGAGAATGGGGGAACACATCACAAGACACACACACACACACAAGATCAAGAAAGGGCCTCTTCCTAACATTGATCACCCAAGAGGTCATTTGATGCCTAATCTAAATCCTCATAAGGGGAAGGAGGACAAGCCTACAATGGTGGGATGTTAAGAGGAGGAGCATCCAGCCTTCCCAGCCCTCCCACAACAAGGGCCAAGGAAGAGGGCCCCTCAAGGTACTCTCCACCAAGCTCCTATGGAGTCAAAGTCAACAATTTTGTGAAGATCGCCGACAAGTCCGAGACCTCATACACAAAATTAAACATACACCCCACAGGAGTGTCATGTCTATCTTCAACAGATGGGATGAGCTACACCCCAAGTTCACCACTAAGCTCACCAAATGACTCAGGAGCGGTGATGAACTCAAGGGAATCCAGGATTATTCTATCACAAGGATAGAAAAAGTCAGCACAAGACCACCTTGTGAAGAAGGTGGGATCCTCTTACATCCTTCAATGCTAGAAGGACCACTCTCCACCTCTTTCTTCATTGGAGGAGATGTATTCCCCATAGACAAAGCTAGGGGTGCAAAGGAAGAGGAAGAAAGAACTGTAGAAAATACAACTAAAGTATTAACCATATCCATGGGCTTTGAGAAGGACTGGATATCCAAAATAGACATCAGCAAAGGTGACTCCACCAAAGGAGTGATGAACACCTACACCCATTTAGGGCTAGGTGCATTCATACTCACAATGGAAGCTAAGAGTGGACAAGACTGGAGAGAAGAAGGAAGGGGGGAAGAAGATATTGTAGGAGCTCCTGAAGTAGAAGCAGTTGTTCCTTCCTCCTTTTATTGTGAGGTAGCCTACTTGGCCAGGAGAGCCTTTTTCCAGTGCTTGTGTTCCTATGCAAGGTGGTTCCTATGGCTCTTGGAGTTAGAGGCTAGAGTTTGTGAATGGAAAAGAGGCTCCTGCTCAACCATGGGAACATCCACTACAACTGATTCAAGTGGAGAATAAGGTTCCTATGCGGGAGAAGGAGGAGTCAAATCGAGGACCTTGACAGTGGGCCTCTTTCCGCTCACTACCTTAGGAGCAAGAGTAGTAGGAGGCTGCAGAGGTCAAGACAAAGAAGACTCTCCTTGGGAGACCCTCTTCCTATCATACTGAATGGTTCTAGGTTTCTTCGGCAGAACACAAAGCTCGAATGTGGGATGCTTAGGCTTTTGCCTAGTGGACACTGAAGGGTTCTCCTACAAATGAGGAGTAGAACCTAATGGTACCATGGCTGAATGAGAAGAAGCGTCAGACTAGGCAGCAAAAGTGGAAGAAGGAGGATCACAAGACTACTTCTCTTCTTTCTTCTTTTGACCCTTAGCGGAATCGCTGTCATCATTCAAGAAAGCCCTATGTGAGATAGCATAAGGCGAGGGATGGTATCTCACTTTTGGCCTCAGACATCCTTTCTTATAGTTTTGATATGTCTTGTGCAAAAGATCCATCCTAGGTAGGATAGGACCCACAGACATAGGCCATAGGTGATCCAAGGAGTAGCTACCACATGCAACTGGTGGTCTATAACTAGTGTCGTGGATTGCGTGCATGTAGCCTCTATTGATAAATTTTAAACATGTATGCACAATGGAGGGTACCATGTTCATTGCCACCAACCAAGGGATACCCAATTTCACCCTAAAGAGTTTAGATCTGGGAATGATATCAAACACGATTTTGATGGACTTAGGTCCAACTAGGATTGATAGGACAATAGTCCCCAAAGGGGCTACAAAAAGACCATAATTTGTGTGGATGAAACACATCATATCCATCCTTATGTAAAAAATTTATTAGCATAATCTCCTTTGTTATTATGTTCACTTGTAATGTCAGATCAATGAGAACACCATCTATGATGTTTCCATTGATTCGTGCAAGAATGTAAAGAGGAGACGGTTGCCTATTAAAGCCCATCATTAGGTCCTGTGAAGTAAAGGTTATGCCAGTACCACTATCCATAGGCTATGTAGAGGGGATGGGTTGATGCAGGAAGGAGGCCATTACGCACACTAGACAGTGCTTTCATAGAGTCCCTAAAGTTTGATAGATAAAATGGTGACCCAATTAAGGTTTAGTCATGCAATACCTTTGGAACCTTCCAACTATGCCAACTAGGTGTCACAGGTTGGGTTGCAAGGAGAGAGCCTTACAAAACTCACACCTAAAACACTCCTAGAGTACAAGGAAAGGAACTGTCAATATCGCAAGAATGGACCCAAAATGGTTCACGTCAGGTTCACCAAAAATGTAAAACAGGGGGACCACCGCTTGCAAGACCCCAGGTCATGGAGGTTCAAGATGCGAGAGGCTTCCCTAACTTACCTCAGCTAAGTGAAATGTTTAAGGTAGGAGGATGAGAATGATGAGGACTATAAATTCCTGCAATCACTCTACAATTCTAAGTTTCAAAGTGGGGCTATGTGAGCTAATTTTTAGGTTTAACTCTGTACCTCAGGAAGCTCTCTGCCCGAAGACAGAAGCATAGTATTTGGACGACAGTGTGGTGCGTTGTCATCTCTAAAGTGTGTTGGCATCCGTACGGTCAGACAACAATAGAGACAAGGTTAAACTTGCTAAAACAACTAACAACCCAGCTAACTAACTAACTAGCCAGAATGACACAAGCAAGTAAAGTATTCTATAATATTATAAAGTAGAAATGCAAGAGTGAAAAGAGAAAGAATGATCTCACCAAGAAACTCGTTCACCAATTGATCTTCTAAGAAGCATGCACACCTGCACATAGAAAGAAGGAAAATGTTGGCTGGTTGTATAGGGGATTTCCTTAGTGAGATCCCCATTTAGGTGTTTCCACCTCCATAGATAGACAAGGAAATAGGATAAAGAAATAGTATAGTAAAGAGAATACAAATAGTACAAAGCAGTATTATGCTACTCAACCAAGTGATAGAGGAGAGGAGAGGGAAGCTTACCACCTCCACCAAGAGCACTCAAGGCTACCTGGGGGAGAAATGAGAGTAACTCAAGCCTCTACTACAATGGTGGGGTCCCAAACGTGCTCTACCGAAGTGATGGAGTGAGGCTTTGCTGCAATGGAATGGTTGGATGCTTGGAGTGAGTGATAAAGTGAATGCAAGAGTGTGAGTATGGAAGCTTGAAGTGTGCAATAGGTTAGAAGAAGTTGGATTGAATGTTGAAGGGCTGAATTTGAAGAAGGAATGGAAGGAAATGGCCATATTTAGGTTGGTCGGTCAAAGGGGGTGTTACAACTTCACTGCCAATGGGAAGAGTAACTCCTTTGCAGGTTCAGCTACAAGAATTTGCCAGGGATGTAAGTGCACCGTGTGGACATCTATGTGCTGCGTGTATGACCTCGATAGAAATGCCTCCACCAACAGTCAAAACAGGCACCAAGTGGGATGCCAACAATGGTCTTAGGTGAAATTAAGCCTCCAAACTTGGTTTCCTAAGGTGGATAAGGGAAAAAAAGGGGATTTGCATAGGGGATGCAAATTTTCTCTTATATAGAATGCTTTAAGACTATTTCTGCACATTTGAGTTAAACCTACAGACTTGCAAACTTTCTTTGCTTTTGGTATTCTCACACTTGCAAATTTTCCTTGCACTTGCTCTATTTCATTACTTTTGCTAAATTTTGCTTGCTTTTGCTGGTTTGGAACCCTAAGTTTCATTTTTTGTCATTTTTTTTTGTTTTTTGCATTTAGATTGAAACCCTAACATCATGGGTTAAAATGATTGTAGGTGGTCCTTAAATCATTGTAGCTAAGGGAGAGACAACTTTAGGATCTATTCAATCTGATTTCCCACTTCAATGTTTTGGAGTGATATTTCTTAGATGTGATCAAGATTCATGATATTTTCTACATGCCTCCCATTCAATCTCATACAATGATGATGACCATGCTCATGGAGTGGTGGCATTCAAATACTTCTTCATTTCATTTACCTACAAGAGATGCCACCATTACACTTGAGGATGTGTGGAAGATTCTCCATGTTGCTATCCATGGAGAGCTCATGAAATACCATGTTCAATGGGGTACCTATGCCATGTGATGTGTGTTGGGTGTCAAAAATGTGGAGGTTCGATAGCGAGAGATTGTGTAGACCCAGTTTCTCTTATCCTTTATGGTTTTATTTTAGGACTAGTTGTTCCTAATAGGAGAGGCCATTAGTTCCCTATTGTATGGGGTATTTGTATCAAGGGTATGTTTGAGTATGGGACTAGATATGCATGGGGTCCATGTCTTCTCGTGCACCTATACGGAGATATGCATGAGGTCATATATCAAGGCAGTAAATCTATTTTTGCAAGTGTCTCTCTTGCATATTTGGGCCTATGAGCATATTGTAGTTGCTCAACCTGATGGGATACAAGACTATACTACTATAGATCCATACTCATATTGTTATGGATATTTCTTACACTACACCTTGCTTGGGGATCTTCCATTCTAGCGTTGTGTGTTCGATGATTTGCCAAGTTTTATTTGGAGACCCTATATGGACTCTAAGGCATGGCCTGAGGATCAAGAGTAGTTTGTGTATTGTGGACAAACTAGATGGTTGATTGGTCACTCTCATTCTGTTGTAGAGTAGTACTTACTTGACAGAGTATGTCAAAAGTTTATAGAGAGATAGGGTCAGTTTCCTGATCCTTATGAGGCTTAGTTCAGTCAAACCACTAGAGAGCTCTGAGTATGGGGTCATTAGACAGACAAAGATGTTACTATTGTTGTATTCAAAGACCTTTCCCTAGTTGGATGGGGTTGGCTAGTTGGTTTAGTAGATCTAGGTACCACTCCTAATTTTGATTAGTGGTGGGCACAACATATGCCTTTGAGATTTACAAATCTTGGAGGTGATCTTGCATTAGGTAGAGCAAGCATTATAGTTTTTTTGTGTGGAGAGACAATGTATTGAGGTTCTTGTAGAGTAGCTCATTTGAGTCAAACATGATGTAGCATAGGGTGATTAGGCACAGGGTCTAGGATAGGTTCTAGGTCCCCATCCACCACCTAGGTATGGAGGTGCTCATTTAGTAGTAAAGATAGCTCCATTACAAGCCTTGGATGCATAGCTATCCATAGCAATAGTGGAGAGAGATATTGCTTGATAGGAGTGAGATGGTTTCAGAGCAAAGAGAGACACAAATATTGGTTGTCATCTCATGGCTAAGACATAGTTATAGGCTGTTATTGATAATAGACATAGTTTGAGGGTAGATCATGACAATATACAAATTGAGTGAGATCAAATATTATAGATTTCAACATACTATTAGACTTTATATGATGCTACTATTCCTTGGGTTGCTCGGTGTTTGTAGTTTGGAGAGCATAGTACTATAGGAGGTAGAGGTCGTACTAAGTTAGATGGGAATTTTACTAGACAACTAGATCTATATGTTGGCCACAACCAGATCCATAGAGTTCTCTCCTTTCTACTAGGCAGTATTATATTTGTACTTGATCTTCATGTTGTTTATTGCTCAAAGACATATTATAGACTTGAATTTTGTATATATTCATTGGCCTAGTCAAGGCCTCATATATATGTATTATTTTGTGTTTTCCTATCACACTTGTTTCATTGATGATTATGCACTATGACATTTTCCCTTTTTTTATGATAATATATATGAGATATACCTTCTTCAATTCAACTTATTATGTGTTTATGCGATGAACATGGATGACTATGTATGATGATTTAGGTTTTTGTACTTTTTTTGATGTATGCATATGATGTGGATGGATGGATCATACTTTATATCATATGATGTTTTATTATGGAAGATCAATATATCATTTTGATATATGACATTTATGCGGTGTTGATATATGATGGATGTATGCCTTATACATCATACATGATGTTTTCATTTTTTTATTATAATCACAATATGTATTGTTGACATTGTGTATGTAGGATGGATGTTAGGAGAAATTTTTGATGATGGATAGAAATTTGATGTTGTTAGTTGTTGATGAGTTGCTTTCACTTTGCATGGAGGCTTCATAGTTTTGAATAATCATGTTTGATGTAGAAAATAGATACGATGCACCAGGTTCTTAATGACCAAGGAAACTTTGCATCTATTGCATGGACTTTGACTCTACAAACAAAGAGTATCTTTGCTCATACCAGACATACAGGAACTTTATTTAAAGTATATAGTCAGGTTGTGTTAAATTTTGGACTAGTCACACAGATAGGTATAGAACACCTAACATGCAACTACTTCATGAATTATTTCAACACAACTTTCATACACTCAATAAAGCAAGTATTAGCCATGGTAGTATTACAAAAATATCTTTAAAAAAAAAATGATGCTAAATTTCCCCCATTCCTTCTTCTCTAAATCCTTATGGACATCCTTCAGAGATCCTAGGAATGAGTCAATAAAATAAATCATAAAAATAAATACTACAAAAAGATAAAAAAAAAGTTGTAGTATCACTTGCCATATTTGTTTGAGGTTTTAGGACTATTATCCATTGTTGATGATGTCTACGTTAGGAAAAAAATTGTTTAGGCATATCTCAAGATGTTGGCGAATTGTCAAAAGATATGTTTTTGATACTTTGGCTTTGTTTTAGTCTATTTTGAGATCAAATCTTTGTGCTTTCTTGCTTGAAGGTTCTAGCTTTTGATGTTTTCTTTATTTGTTTGTTTATTTTGTCAAAGGGTTAGTGTGGCAATTTATTTATTATGGATGATGTTTATTGCGGATGGTGATGATGGGGCAGGTCTTTTTGATTTTTCAAGTTTGATGATGTTATTTTTGTTGTCTCTAAGGGACTAATCTTGGGCCTTAGGGGATCATCAAATATAAGACATGCCTACATTGTACACAAAAAGGCTCATAGTTCACTTGGTTTGAATGTTTTTGACCTTTTTTGTTTTTGTGAATGTTTTTGGATTTTATATCTTTTGGATGTTCTTTTGGATTTTTAATTTTTGACTAAGTTGAAATAAAGCATGATAGAAACCTAAGGGGACATGTTGATGTTCAAAAAAACACAACAACATTAAACAAAATATCACTATTCTATTTCTCCTAAAAGAGAAAGACAACATATAGTAATCTAACTGCCAAGGTCCTGGTAGTTGGTTCTCAACTATGTTGATATTGCTTAATGGTCAATGTAACTATAATATGCAAGGGGCCTTTGCTAGTTGTTAGAACTATAAAATCTGATGATTTTTGCATATCTTTCATACCCCTAAGTCTCCATATAATTCTTTCCTCAAGCACATTTTCCTCATTTCATGATATTTTTACCCATATTTTGGCTGTGTAGCCCCATAGAATCTATTGTGTCATTCATTTTTCATGTTGTGGCCCATATCGACATAGGTCTATTTGGGTCTCCCTGACCCATGATGCTTTTGTGTTAACATATGTTTAATGCAAGTGATCGGAAAGACTTGTTCATTGTTGCAACAATTGACATTCACCTATAGGTATTTATCGGCATGACATTCACATGGTTTCGGCAACCATGGAGGAACCTATCGGTGGGACTTTGGTCTTTGGTATATCATCTCACCGAGTGCCTTGTGTCTTGTCGACCGGTATATGGAGTGCATCGGTGAGAGTTTTTCCTTCGATGAAGCATCTTGGTGAGTGACCTTCGGTCTCGTCAATATTACACAAGAGGCTCATCGGCAAGAGACTTTTTCTACAGAGTAAATCATAGCAACTTCACATTGTCTCACCGATCGGTGGCAGAAGGATGCATGTATCGGTAAGAGTTAAGGCTTTTAGCATGTGGTCTTGGCAATTTTGGATTGTCTTACCGATTGACAACATAAGGATATGCATCTCGGTATGACTAATGGGCATCAATGTAACATCTTGGCAATCCCGTCTGGTCTTGCTAATTTGTTTTCTCATGCTGAGATGAAAATTGCATTGGAATGAGAATGTTTATGTCTCAGTGAAATAAATGTATCACGGGGTGTTTTCGATAAGACACAAGATAATCTACGAAGCCTATTCCCAACTCAGTGTTGTCTTGGCGATCTAAAAATGAGCTCGAGGTGTTTTGTTATGGCATGGTCTAATCTGCATAGGGTCTCCCCGATATCAGAAAGTCATGGCGATACATGTGAAACAAAGGAATACATCTCGGGGAGACATAATGTAATATGTATGACATCTCTCCAACTTAGATATGTCACAGCGAAAGTGAATGGAACCAGGGGGACAACTAATGATTGATTTTCATTCGGCATAACTGTTGGACTATCTTGGCGACTATTTTGGTGATTAATAAGAATTCAAATACTGAGGTCGACATGTAAATTGCTAAAATACCATTGCTGGCCGACATGACTGGAGCTCGAATTTTGTGGAAGGCCGACATGGGATCTCAATGTGATATGTTTTTCTCATGCTGGTGTATAAATAGGCATTTTGTAATTGTAAAATGACACCAGTTATTAGATATTCGATACAGAACAAGTAGATACAATAGAATAGAATTATCAAATTAGAGACTATTGTTGCATGATTTCAGAATGGAGGTATTTATGAAAATAAATTGATGTTGCTGCACTTTTCTGGTGTCAATTCTCTATTGAATTCAATGAAAATACTGCTAATTTGTCTCCAAGATTGATGCTTTTTGGTTGTTTAAATTGACATAACAAGTTTATGTTCAGTTTATCAATGCACATTTGTTGTATCTATGTAATTGATCAATTGGTTCTTTCAAGCAAAGATTAAATCCTTTTTGTTGATCACAGTAATCAGAGAGATTCATTTGGATTATTAAAGTAGAGCTTAGTAGTTACAGTATTGCATGTTTATACAAGTTGTAAACATAATGTATGCCAGGTAATTTGAGTTTTCTCTAGAGAATGTTGCTCATCTTGATTTTATTTGAATCTGCATACCCAATAAGGAACTATTATCTGCACTTCATCATTTTGAATTCATTCAGTTTCTTTATATCTATTAATTAATCATTTTAGGATTTAGATCAGAAGATTGCTATTGCTATCAAGTTCGATTTCATTTATTCACTTGTATCTGCCATTGTGGAAAAATCACTGCAAGAAAGATAATCATAAGTACATAAAGTCTGCTTCATTCAGATAGGTACATCTGCCTAGGTCCGGAAACACCTACAAAGTAGAAGGTTTAATTCATTTGACCTTATCGTTTACCCTAAATTGTATCAAGAGATTGGCAGCCTCTTGAGGCATTTCGCCTACATTTTTTAGAGCTAACAAATTGGTGACGCTGCTGGGGAATACATTCAGAATCAAGGCCTTAATCATAGAGTCAAAAACTTTATATAGACTCCAATGGGAATTTGAAGCATCAAGCATTTTCTCACTTTTAAGAAAAGTGAGTGGCGACTCTAACAGAAACATTGCATTTGTCCAAACATGTATGGAAGAAGATCTCAATACAGGGGAGGTCATTTTGGAGCTCCTGCTGGTAACAGTAAATGGACACATAAAGATAATAAGATTGACAGGGGTAAAAGGATAGTTGAAGATATGTCCATGACAAATAAAGACAAAGTAGTGAGACAACATTGTGAAACTTATGACAGGTATGACACATGGAGAGATAACTCAAGTGCAGATCTTTGTACCCCTGAAGAGCAAAGAAATCCTTTTTGTGATCTTCAAAATCAGCCTTAGTTTGATGCTAGACTTGAGGCAAGAGGACTCAGATATCAACATGAACAAAGAATGGAAAATAATCAAAATCAGATCAATGAGAATGAACCTTTGACTTATGAGGAAGTTAGTACATAGCGTGAATCTCAGAAAAGGGAGATAGAAGAACTAAAGGCTGAATTGAAAAAGGCCCAAGTTACTACTCAGACAACTAGTTTCCCCCCAAAGCATGTCCCACCTCATAAGCAAGGTGATAATGGAGTAGGGACATCTAATCAATCAGATGTTCCTCAAAATCAGATAGGGAATCATTATAGACAGCCAAACCATCCACCTCATATTCCCACACAATATACAAATATGCAACCAACTCATAATCAACATTATGTGCCACACCACCATACACAATTCAATAATCCCATGCACCAATACCAATACCCACCTATTCCTCCCTCTCACCAGCATACAACAATGATTAGGAAATTTGATTTAGCAGGATTTCAATTATACCCCTACCCTATGGATGGCAGTTGGAGGGGTATGGTGCCTAAGTTTACAGCAAGTAATACAATTACTATTGAAGACCACTTAAGGAGTTTCAATGCCTTCATTCAAGACTTGGATGTGCCTTATGAGGATCTACATATGAGATTATTCATGATGTCGCTTACTGAAGAGGCCAGAGATTGGTTCAACAGCCTAGAGACAACCTCTATTGATTCTCTCCAAATATTTCAAGACAGATTCTTGGAGCAATATGGGAATCAAAGTGCACCTGATGCTGCTCTTCATGAATTGATGTGAATTCAGAAAAATCAAAATGACTCAATTTTTTATTTCAACCAAAGATTCAACAAGTTGCAAACTAAGATACCTCCTGGATCAAGATTGCTAGATTCTGTAGCATTGAGTGTTTATTTGAATGCATTTGATCCTAAGATAGGGTATGAATTGAGAAATCGATTCCCAAGAGATTTGGCTGAAGCTCATAACATAGCATTGACAATTGAAAACAACAGAAAGGCTGTTGGTATAATCAGTAAAAGAGACAACCCTAGGGCTCCTCAACAAAGCAATAATTATCAGTACAGACAAGAGAATACATATAGGAATGAAAGGCCGAGGTTGCATGACATGCCTTATAATACAGACTAGAAGGATGGAAAACCTATAATAGCTAGGGTAGGAAACAAGGAAAATTTTGATCCATTGAGCAAGAAGGGAACCTATATGGTGAGTAATAATTACTTTTGTGAAGCTTGTGATAAGCCACATTCCCCAGACTATTGTGTTGTAGCCCAAAGAATGCAAGAAGAGGGAATGTTGATGGGAAACTATGGAGATGATCACAAAGTGTATTTAACTTCAAACACTTTTTACCATATTGAGGAAGGGTACTCATATTCAGAGGATGAATGTTATGAGTATGATGTTTCAAATCAGAGATACAATGTCCATATGGCTGAATAGTAGGTCTTTTCTGATTCTAAAGAAGATTATATAGAACCACATTCTAATGAAATTCCCACTCACTGCAGTATGAGGAGACTCACCAAAGAGGAGATAGAGAGAATAACTATTGTTGTAGTTGAAGAAGCAGAGAGTAGGTACTGGTTGAGAAATAGGACTTTAAATGAAAATGAAGGTGTCCCTAGGGGAATTTTTATGAAGGATCAGAAGGTGACACAAGGAACTGTGAAGAAAGCAAAAAATAGACAGCCTGATAAAAGTGAATAGAATCCTGTCCAAAAGGAGGAAGTTAAAGAGCTACACAAAGAAATGCAAGAGACTAATTAGAAGGAGGAAAGCAAAGGAGAAACATTGGAGCAGAAAAAAATGATTAAGGTAGATGGCTCAGGCGTTATCCCAGGTAAAAATATATGTTCCTTTACTTGAAATGATGAAAATTAAGGAATATAGGGACACTGCTGTTCAATTTATAACAAGTGGAAATGAAAAAAATGTGAATTCTAAGAACAGTGTAGCTATTAAAGCAGCCAATAGGTAGGAGAAAGTAAATATCCCAAAAGTCTGCTTGAGTGATGTACTAACAAATCCTCCACAAGTTGATCATTTTTTCACTACATTAGTCATAAATAACAAACTGCTAAGGAATTGCATGATAGACTCTAGTGTTGCTATAAATATCATGCTAGTAGGAGTTATGAAGCAGCTTAGCATGAGAGTTGATACTAATGAGGGAAGGTGCTATGTAATGGATAACCGACCTATGCCTATGGTGGGTATAATGAAAGATGTTGAAGTCAAACTGGCTACTTATCCATAGGTGGCTTATAATATAGATATAACAGTCATTGATACTCCTCCTTAGTTCGGGATGCTCTTGTCAAGATAGTGGACAACAACATATGGGGAAATATCCAATTTGATTTGTCTTATGCAACTATTCTAGTGAATGGTCAAAAGGTGAAATTGTATAGGGAGCCAAGAATGAACTAGCTTGTTGATTGTGTACCACAAGATCTAATTAATTGCTTTTGTGATGTCAATCTTGGAAATTTTAAAAAAGAATCAACCCAGCCATAATTAGTCAGTGCTGATCTAACTGAAAAGTATGTTGCACATGACTGCAATGGTGTGTGGAGGATGTACTTTGGTGGAGCATGGGAGCCTGAATCATTTTATTGGCCAGAGTTATTAGAACAATGTACCTTTGATCCAGTGAATAAATTTAAATTTATTGACACCACGCAGGGGAAAATGTATGAAGACAATAGTGATACCATAGATGAGCAATAGGAGATCAATCATACATTGCAGCCAATTCAAGATGGGAAATGTGCAAGTCAATATGGCTCATATGATAGCCTGCATGAGGATGACGAGGATACTGAATTTATTTCCTGCGTAACAAATTATGACATAGAGGGCAATATATGTTATGAGGGATCCAGTGAATTTTTAGATTGTGAAGATGGATTTGTGGATTTTGATTTGCAGCAAGGTGATTCTTGTAGTTTTTGTGATGACCAAGAAGAAGAAGCAATGGAAAATGTGGATCCATTTGATAGTGAACAAGTAATAGTTCCAGCTGCAGTTGAAAACTACGAAAAAAAATTTGATAAGGAAGAAGTGCTTTCAAATCCGCTTCATGGTGAGGAGGAGATATTTTCAGACAAACAAAGTGGTATGTTGAATGATGGAATAAATGACTGTACTGGTAGTGTTTCTAATTTTTCATTCTCTGATGATTTTGGACCTCTTTTTGATGATGACAAAAGTGGAGAATATAACTATAGTGATGAAAATGATGAAACTTGTTTACTCAACAATGAGCAAATTTCAGATTTGCTAACTCTTGAATATCAGAGATATATATATGAAGGTGATCCTGAAGTTTTGTGTCCATCTTGCATTTGTTTTGACAGTGAAAGATCTTTGTGTGATGATTCTTATGACTCAATACATCTCATGGAATGATGGTGAAAATTTTGGTGTTGATCAAAAGTCTATTTCCATTCAAGATGAGGTATGCAATTTTGAAATGTTTAACTTATCTGAAGAAGACGTTTATTTGCATGCCAAGGATGATAGATTTCCAGCTTTGATTGGTTCATACATGCTTGATAATGAAGATATGAGTCATATTCTAGTGTTGTATCCAAATGGTAGTGTCAAAGAGGTACAAAAGGTCTCAAATTTGTTTGTTTCAGACAATGGTGATATGACAAAACCTTTTGATTATCAAGAGAAGCACTTCGATGGTGAATTTTCAATACAACTGAGAGAGTGTCTCACAATACACAACAGTGAGAAAGATAATGAGGATTTTTGCATTGAATATGCATGCATTTTGTATATTGAAGATAATAGATGTTTGTCCCATGATGATGAAGAATTTGAATTGATGAATGATGTATGGATTTTTGACCAAACTGAGCACAATGATTCCCTAAAAACTTCTAATAACACTAATAGGGAAGATTGCATGAATGTCTTCAGGAGGAATCTGATGAACTCAAGACAAAACCAGGTATTTGACAAGGGAAAGTATGGTTTGAGTTTCAGATTGTAATAGCTCAGAATAGGTGAAATTGAGACACAGAGGATTAAAGGTTGTCAATGCATGGACAACTCTTGCTTATCCTCTCTAAAATTCTTTTCCATGCACAATAGTTTAGTGCTTTGGTTCACCTCCATCTTGCATTCATTTTGCATTCATTCCATCTTACTTCATGTTCATTTCCATTCTACTCACTGGTTCATCTATTTGTGTCTGGTCTACTCACCCAAAGATTTGGATCCTTGCAATGATCTTACTATCATTCATCCCCAAACAGAGCCACTGTTAGAACTATAAAATATGATGATTTTTGCATATCTGTCATACCCTTGAGTCTCCATATGAGTCTTTCCTTAGGCACATTTTCCTCATTTCATGATATTTTTACCCATATTTTGGCCGTGTAGCCCCATAGAATCTATTGTGTCATGCATTTTTCATGTTGTGTTCCATATCGGCATAGGTCTATCTGGGTCTCCCCGACTTGTGATGCTTTTGTGTTAACATATGTTTATTGTAGGTGATCAGCAAGACTTGTTCATTGTTACAACGATCAACATTCACCTATAGGTATCTATCGGCATGACATTCATGTTGTTTTGGCGAATGTGGAGGAACCTATTAGCGGGAGTTTGGTCTTTGGTATATCATCTCACTGAGTGCCTTGTGTCTTGCCGACTAGTATATGGAGTGCATCAGTGAGAGTTTTTCCTTCAATGAAGCATCTTGGCGAGTGACCTTTGGTCTCACCGATATTACATAAGAGGCTCGTCAGCAAGAGACTTTTTCTTCGGAGTAAGTCATAGCAACTTCACATTATCTCACCAATCAATGGTGGAAGGATGCATGCATTGGTAAGAGTTAAGACTTTCGGCATGTGGTCTTGGTGAGTTTGTATTGTCTTACCAACTGACAACATAAGGATATGCATCTCAATATGACTAATGCACATCGATGTAACATCTTTGCGATCCCGTCTGGTCTTGCCGATCTGTTTTCTCACACTCAGATGCAGATTGCATCGACGTGAGAAATTTTATGTCTCAGTGAAATAAATGTATCATGGGGTATTTTCAATAAGACACAGGATAATCTACAAAGCCTCTTCCTGACTCGGTGTTGTCTTTGCGATCTAAAAATGAGCTTGGGGTATTTCGTTATAGCATGGTCTAATCTGCATAGGGCCTCCCCGATATCAAAAAGTCATGGAGATACATGTGAAACAAAGGAATACATCTTGGGGAGACATAATGTAATCTGTATGACATATCTTCGACTCAGATATGTCACAACGAAAGTGAATGGAACCAGGGGATGACTAACAATTGATTTTCCTTTGGCATAACTGTCAGACTGTCTTGGTGACTATTTTGGTGATTAATAAGAATTTAAATACTGAGGCTAACATGTAAATTTCTAGAATATCATCACTGGCTAACATGACTTGAGCCCAAATTCTGTGGAAGGCTAACGTGGGATCTCAATATGATATGTTTTTCTCATGCTGGTGTATAAATAGGTATTTTGTAATTGTAAAATGACACTAGTTATTAGATATTCGATACAAAGCAAGTAGATACACTAGAATAGAATTATCATATCAGAGACTATTGTTGCATGATTTCATAATGGAGGTATTTATGAAAATCAGTTGATGTTGCTACATTTTTCTGGTGTCAATTGTCTATTGAATTCAATGAAAATACTGCTAAGTTGTCTCCAAGATTGATGCTTTCTGGTTGTTTAAATTGACATAACAAGTTTATGTTTAGTTTATCAATGCATATTTGTTGTATCTGTGTGATTGATCAATTGGTTCTTTCAAGCAAAGATTAAATCCTTTTTGTTGATCACAGTAATCAGAAAGATTCATCTGGATTATTAAAGTAGAGCTTAGTAGTTACAGTATTGCATGTTTATACAAGTTGTAAATAGAATGCATGCCAGATAATTTGAGTTTACTCTAGAGAGTGTTGCTCATCTTGATTTCATTTGACTCTGCATACCCAATAAGGCACTGGTCTTTGCACTTCATCATTTTGAATTCATTTAGTTTCTTTATATCTGTTAATTAAGCATTTTAGGATTTAGATCAGAAGATTGCTATTGCTATCAAGTTTGATTTCATTTGTTCACTTCTATCTACCATTGTGGATAAATCACTGCAAGAAAAATAATCATAAGTACATAAAGTTTGCTTCATTCAGATAGGTACACCCGCCTAGGTCCGGCAGCACCTGAAGAGTAGAAGGTTTAATTCATTTGACCTTGTCTATTACCCTAAAGCATATCAAGAGATTGGAAACCTCTTGAGGCATCCGACTTGTGTTTTTGAGAGCTAACACTAGTAATGAGGAAGAAAGCTGCATTAGATAAACTAACCTAAGTTGGGGGGTGGGTTTAAATAAAGATAAAAAAAAGATAGATAAGATATTTGAAACAAAATAATATGAATAAAACTTCTTAATATCTAGACATGCATATCAATAATGAGTGTTTCTTTACCTATCCAAAACCACAACATGATACGATCCATAGAATAATCTATACCACTACATACATTCATAGTGCTAATTCACAATCACAACCATTCACTAAACTTTACTTCAAAACTTGAAAAAAACATTCACTCATCATTAAAATAGAGATCAAATAGATATACAAGCAACTTCATTCACAGATAATTCAATGAGATAATCATGAATCTAGTTTCCTCTATTGATTCTCATCAAATAGAAAGAATTTAGGCACAACAAAATCATTGAAACATGGATTGATTATGATTTGTTAAGTTTATCCAAAAGGTCCAAACTCAACAACATGTAAAATGTATAAAACTATCAAATCTAACCAAGTTCAACTAAAATTTTTGAAGTATCTTGCTAACAACTATGAAATTCTAAGACTATTATTCCTATTTCTATCATCAGATGGATAATCATTCTTCAATGAGTTGACCTTTAAAAAATAGATCTCAAAATTACATATAGAGGTGTTATGCACAAGTTTCTCTCAATCAAAATTCAGATCCACAAATTAAGGAACTAAGACTGGATGAAGAAACTTGACTGTTGATCTTTAGTTACATCAAGGCTTAACAACTCTACTACACAAAATTTTGATGTCCAAGAAAGAAGGTGAAACTAGGGAATAGGAACTAGATTCCAACTTGTGTTAAATCCTACAAAATAGGAGAAGAGAGGATGTGGTATCAAAAAGGAGAATGTTCTACTACTAGCTCAGTCCTGTGTTGCTTGATCCATGATATACTCATCATAACTAGAGAACACTTGCTTAATGATATCTAAATTAGGCCCATCTAACCAATTGTCCTCAAATTTAGTCCTTTTAAATTCTGTTGAGGAAAATTCTTGCATATCCTTCAATTTAATTAGTTCCTTTCTGGCAATTTTTACTTCTTCCCTGATATCCATAAGTCTATCCAACAACAATCCTTCTCCATCATCTCCTTTTTGCATTACCTCTTCAAATCTACTACTCCACCTTTTCCTGAACTTGTCCAAAGGAAGAATCTCTTTGACTGGGATGTCCACATTGGCTAGAATGACAACTACTTACTCCAATTCATCAATCCACTTGCTCAAGTCTTTGCTTGCTTCTTGAACCTCATTCTTATGCCGATGGATGAACTTGGATTTTAATTATATTATGCTCATAGTCTTCTTAGTAAAATCTCCATTATCTTCTTCAATAATTGATTGCTCTAGGATAGTTGACTTGGGCACTTTGTTGATGTCTTTAAGATTCTTAATATATTCTTTGTATTCTTCATCTTGCTTTTCTAGTTCCTCAACATGTTGATTCATATTTTCTACTAACTCAAGTGTTATTTCATGAACCCTGAAACTATCAGTTATCACTTCAACAACCTCTTGATTAAGTCTATCAATCCATATTTCAAGCATCCCCACCTTACTCCTCATTTGCACCAAGTCATTAGCTTCTTTCTTTGTCAATAAGATTGGGGATTTGGGAGCAGTATCTTGTTGAGAAATTGGAGTGGAGACGTCTTTTAGGAACTTGTGCAACTAATCCAATTGGTACTTAAGCTCATCTTTCTTTTTCTTGTATTTAATCATTCTAGATTTGGTAGAGGAAGTTACAATATCAATTAAATTCATTTGTTGGTTTCTTGTAGGTCTCCCCAAATTCACAGTACCCAATTGGTAATTAGTTATTTGCATATCATCCTTATTCTTATCCACCACTGAAATTACGCATTTAGCAATAATCTCCCCTATATCATTGAGCTTCATGGAGTGAAGAACTCGAGCCTTCTTTTTGGGTCTTTCCATCTCAATCACCTTCATCATCTCATCCCAATTGAGAGGATGTGGTTGAACTATCTGTTGCTTCTTTAAGTCAAGCTTCAACCATGTAGGAGTAGTGACTATTTGTGCTAAAGAGGATGCAATAGTGGCAAAAGATAAAGGTTACAATATTGTGTTCTTAGGCTAAGAGTCAACCTCTTGCACATTTTGCTGCTCTCTTTGTGCCTCTTCTTGTGCAAGTTTCTCAACCTCTTATCTTTTTTCTCTTGCAACCTTTTAGCTTCCAACTCCTATTGCAAATGTTCTTCGAACTTCTTTTCCTCTAGCATTTAGTCCCTTTGTCTTTTCAATTCCTCAACATAGTCCCATGCTTCTTTGGACTTCTTCTCATTTTGAGCAAGTTCCTTAGCCTCTTTCTCTTTTTGTAGGAATTCTTTCTCTTCTTTCCTTCTGTGGGCCTCTTCCATAGCCTTGAATTTAGCCTCAAGGGCTTCTTTCTCTCTTCTTTGAGCAACCTTTTCCTCCTCTAGGTTATGAATTTTCTGCTGCAAAGCAAATTTATCTCTTTCCTCCATTTTGAGCTTTTTCTCCTTTTGTTGCTGCTGGTTGACCAATTCATTAGCTTTGAATTTAGCTTTCAATTCTTTTTGCTTGGCTAATGTATTAGATTGTGCCTTAGAATCAATCTCCTATTTTTTAGCTAGTGCCTTAGCTTGTGTCTTAGCATTTGCTTCCCTTTTGGCTTCCTCAAAAAGCTTCCATTGGTCCTCTTCAGTTAAAACATGTTAAGTCCCTACATCATCAGTTACATCAAGAGATGCCACCACATGAGTTTCTTTGTCAGATGGGGTAGCCTCAAAGTCTGTGTCAATATCATGAATTTCTATTTTGGGCTCCTTCTTCAATAACTCAGCTTCTTTATGGAGGGTTCCTATGGGAATCTCCTCATTTGGCTACTCTATAACAAGAGGTTGAGTGGATGCTTCTGTTGCAACAACTGTTGAAGCACCTAGTTCTACTATAACCTCTTCCCCATGTGTCTCAGGAGGATCTTGAGTAGGAATTTCAATTTCCTCTCCAGCATTAGGAAGGAAGAACTCTAGGTGCTCCTTAGGAGCCATTCTTCTCTTAGTCCTCTTGTACCCTTGAGTGGTACCTATAGCTTTTCTTTTCTCTGAAGTCTGAGCATCTGGCTCCTTAATCCTCATGACAACCCACTAAATGCTCTTGTCCAAAACTGGTCTTGTAATATGCTTTATGTCAATAGATTCTTCCACATTCCAGTCCACTAGATCAAGATCTTTGGTGCCTACATTCTCTGTCTTGTATTGGGGATCCAAAGTTACCCCATCATCTAAAAATGTCTTAGGGGTGTCTTCTTTTATTCCAAACTCAACCATGAGTGGGATAGTCATAGTTTCTCTTCCTAAGATCATATTCATCTTGTAAGTTCATCCAAAAGTCCTCCAGCAAATTGAAATGTTTGTCAAAGATGCTAGGAAGCAAGGCTTGCATCTTATGTTTAGGATCAAAATGCTTTCTTGAAGTATACAAACCCAAATTCATCTGAATTAATTTATCACAAACTACCTTAGCTGCCACAAGGTGTGGACAACTATAGTCACCCAGCTTCATTGGGAACTTATGAAAACCAGTCTTGTGTTTGTTACCAAACTTCAGGTTGATTGTAAGAGCTTGATAAATGAATTCCATTAAATTTTTTTAATTGTTGTTGCACCTAGGTAGTAGATGAGGGTGGCCATCAAAACCAACTAATCTGAAATAGGTAAATCTAGGGTACTAGATATAATAGTGTCCCCATTCATTGATGAAGGCCATGGCCTCTCTACTCAATCTATAACCAACATCTATTATCCAGTTAATGATGACATATAGAAATGCATCATTAACCCTCATGTAGTGTGACTCAGAAGGTTGCAAGGTAACCTGATCATAGTGATCCCATACAATTTTTTTTCCCTTGAGCCTCACCTAATATACCTACTATATTGAGTCCAAGAAAGATCCTTCTTCTGGCATCTACATAGATTACATTGTTGGTGTAATTAATTATTTAATTACACTTTAGCATAAGTTTACTTAGGCATATTTTATTTCCTAGGATAATTTTAATCCTTATCTAGTTGAGTTGTCTTTTTTCTCAAGATAAGATTAGGGTTGTGCATGTCTTGCTTTTGTGCATGATTTCCTTTTTGAAGGATTTTGTATTATTTGTAAAACTATTACTTTCAATAATCATTATTTTGGTTTTTTGCTTGCACATATTTTCTCTGAGGGTTTACAGAACATATCCTTTTTTTTGTTCTGAATATCTATTGCATGTGATAGGTGATTGCTTGCAAGTGATTCTTGGGGACTATGTAGTTGGTTTTTCAACTTCTACATGGTATCAGAGCTCCAGATCTATAGATGTCTG
The DNA here is from genome assembly GCA_007258455.2 of Sequoia sempervirens. Lineage (NCBI taxonomy): Eukaryota > Viridiplantae > Streptophyta > Pinopsida > Cupressales > Cupressaceae > Sequoia > Sequoia sempervirens. The sequence goes on from VDFB02270651.1 coordinate 721,207,162, forward strand.
TTTGTGATTTGAAGATATTTCCTCACAGCATTATTTTCTATGCAAGGGTTTCAAACCAAGATTTATTTTGTGGATCTTGGGGTCGCCTAATTTTTTGGGCATTTTGGGACAAAACAAACCTCTCCATTGAGTCTGCAACACCCAAAAACCCCTATTTTCATATAAAATTTGTCCATTTTGGCCATAGATGACCAAAAAGGAAAAAAAATTTCCCTAAGGTTGTACGGCCCCAAGGCATGTAAATCGAGGTCAAAATTTTCAAAATACTTAAAAAATCAAAGGTTTTTGATAAATTTTTGGCACGGCCAGTTCTAATCCGCCCTACAACCACCCCACCACTCAACAGCCACCATAGTAGCACTGCCACTAATGGTTTTCATCGGTTTGCCACCTATGTAAAGCCCCTAAGGGCTTCGCTCCATTGTCAGGGTCGTGTGGGGACTGGTAGCCAGTCCCTAGCCCTCTGCAGACTCAACGATGGTCACTTCGGGGACCAAGAGCCAACTCTTGCCCCCACTGCTAGTCTTTAGCCCTTAGCACCGAGTTGGTGGTCCTATCGCTAACTAGGAGCTCGATCTTTTAGCTCCTAGGGAATTTTTTCTATAGTGGCTGATCATATGCAGAACCGAGGGCTGAGACAAAGGAGCTGAAGTTTTGATCCTCTTTAGTGTTTTAGGTCCTAAAATAGGCCCTTTTTTTGTTTTTGCATAACTTTTGAAAACTGAGGCCTTTTTTCAAAAAATGAGATATCGTTAGAAATCTAGTTTGACATTCTTCATAGTGGTGGACGTTTGATTTCTTTATTTTGCATTTTTTATTCTTTTTGACCTGTCAAATCCAAAAGTTGTTGTTTTCACTCTGAGAGGCATAACTTTTGCATCCTGACTCTATTTTGTGAAAAAAATAGGCGTTGGAAAGCTAGTTTAGTGCCCTACACAGATCTTAGACCTGTTTATTCATATTTTTTTACCAAGTATCTCATATTACTATTTTATCTCATCCTTTACCTTTTTAGTTATTTTCTTGGGAAGCATGCAATTAGGCTATTTTTAAAAAAATTAGTAAGTATTTTTTTTATTTGAGAGTATATATTGTTGTTTTCTATCATGGATACACATAATATTGGACCCCTTTCTCCATTCAACTATTTTGGTTGGAAAAAAAAATGGAGATTCATTTGAAACACAAAGGGTTGCACATGGTAACCATGGGTACAAAAATTGAACCTACAAGTGCTGTTGAAAAGAGAAAATGGTTTAACAGGTGTGATGAAGCTTTTGGTACTCTATGTCTTTATATTTCTCCTAATCTTCTTTTTCATATTGAGTCTTTCACTACACCTAATGAGATCTGGACTACTTTAGAGTCTTTGTTTGGGAAGCATGATACTATGAGAGGGTTTCAGTTAGAGAATGAGCTTATTAGCTTAAATCCTAGGGATTTTGAAAGCATCTAGGATTTTTTCACCAAACTCAAGTCTCTTAGATTGTAGTTGTCCTAGTATGGTGTTCAGAAAGAAGACTCTCACTTGATATTGTCCATTCTTTCTAAACTTGGACTAGATTATTTAGTTTTTGTATCTACCTTTTATGCCACTAGGGATGCACTTGGTACAAGATTCACTATGCCATCTCTTGATGAATTTTCTTCATCTCTCACTTGAGATCAAGGTAAGTTAGCTAGCATGGGCACGGTGAAACCTTCTTCCTCATCACAGGCACTTATTGCATCATATGAGCCTAGAGATTGGAATGCTTCTATAGGCAAAGGAAAGAAAAAAAAACAAAAGGATTTGAAACCTCATGAGTAGAAAAAGGAGTCCTCAAATTCATCCTCCTCTTCTAAATGGAAATCATCTAGGAAGGAGAAGACTACATGTGCATATTGCAAGAGGGAAGGACATGTAGGACATAACTATTACAAGGACATTGATGAGCTGAAACATCTTATTTAGAAAAATTAGATTGATTTGCCTTCTAGGATGTCTACATAATCTTCTTCTCCTCATTCTTCTTCTTCAGAGCATCATGACAGAGGCACAACTGGTTTACATACTTCATCAGATATGAAGGGACATGCTCTTTGTGCTTCTTCAAGTATTGGATCAGGGAGATGGCTTCTAGATTCAGGAGCATCTCATCATATGGCATCTTCATCATCTATGTTCACTTCCTTTGAGCCTTGCACTATGTCTCCAATTTTTATGGGAAACAACACTTACATGAGTGCTACAGGGAATGGGTCTATTAGTTTTGGGGACCACTCATTTCAAGATGTCTTATGTGTCCCTCACTTGACAAACAACCTCCTTTCCATCTATTAGATCACTCATCGAGGCAATGGGAGATCTGTGGAGTTCACACCTGATTTAGTTATCATCAGAGACTTGGAGAGTAGAGTAGTTATTGATATTGGGATAGTGGATCACTCATCTCGGTTGTATTCCTTTACCGATTTTGCTACTGGTGGTGCTTCTATTCCTATAGTTGTTCCTCACACTTCTAGTTTGCATCATCATTCAAAGGAGAGCTTTGGGTTCTTGAACATTAGTGTTCTCACTTCAAATCCTGTTCTCGAGCCTTCCATTCCATCTCCTCCACCTCTTGTTGCTATTGTTGTGGCTACCGATGTGGCTTCTTCTATTTCAATATAGCAGTATCATGTTGATCATCCATCTCTGGAGGTTTCTATTCAGTCTTCACCTACTTTGACTTCTTCATTTGTTAAGGTCACAACTACTTTTGTGGAGACATCTTGGGCTACACCTCCTTCACCTTCAGAGATTGCATTCATTCTGCCTCTTCCCTCTCACTTCTTTCAGGAGATGCAATTTCTTCAAACTTTTTGGAGCTACTTCATTCTGGGGGGATCTATGGTCTCTTCTTTCCTCTCTTCTGGGGGGATTCTTTCATGTATCTTTGTGATGGATGGTGTCCTTGGGGGGTTTTATGGAGTCCTCCATCTTTCATCACTTATTTATTTTTCATTCTATTTTGGGGAGGAGTTTTGTTCCCATGCGGTTTTCTCCTTTACCCCATTTTATTTAGTTTTCATTGCATTTGTAAATGAGTACCTCATCAAGCCTTGTTTCCAGGACTCATCTCTTGCATAATAATTTCCTTCTCCCTAAGTTGCACTTATGGGGGCATTAGTGTAATTAATTATTTAATTACACTTTAGAATAAGTTTACTTAGGGATATTTTATTTCCTAGGATAATTTTAATCCTTATCTAGTTGAGTTGTCATTTTACTCAAGATAAGATTAGGGTTGTGCACGTCTTGATTTTTACATGATTTCATTTTTGAAGGCTTTTGTATTATTTGTAAAACAATTACTTTCAATAATCATTATTTTTAGTTTTTTTCTCTACACATATTTTCTCTGAGGGTTTACAGAACATCTCTTCTTTTTGTTCTAAATATCTATTGGATGTGATAGGTGATTGCTTGCAGGTGATTCTTGGGGATTGTGAAGTTGGTTTTTCAACTTCTACATACATAAGAGGTCATGAAGAAACTCTTGGTTTCTCTCACTCTAAGCATTTGATTATGTATACATCCATTCTTTAAATTGGGAGGCATCCCTCTTCCTAAACACTGTAGAGAGCATCATTATTATATTTGAAATATCCTTGTAGAAGTCTACCCTTTTAGGCTAGTCAGGAAGCTTTGTTAGACACTTTTTCTCAACTCTCATCCAACTTTTGTTCATGTGATTTTTGTTACTCTCCTTTTTATTACTATATAATTTGAGAGCTCCTACTTCATTGAGCTGCATTGGATTTTCAAGAACAAAAGAATTGAAAATAAATCTAATCATCTAAGGTGTTAAGTCAATAATAAAATTCCCCTACAAATCCATACATTTCCTAGTGGCAGGATTATATGACCTAGCTGTAGTCATTATTAATTCTATAAGTTGAACTAATAGGGGAAGATGACAACATGTGCTAGTCCAAATTGGACAATTCTCTTTGTCCTCCCTATCACCTCTTCACCAAATGTTTCCAAGAGAAACTCCTCATAACTGAATGAACCCAAGTTGGTGTTAGTAATTTCTTCCCAATCAGAATCAACCTTGCTAGCAGTGAGAGTAGCTTCCTTATGTTTGTATTTTAGAGTGTAAGGGAGCTGCTCCAGTTTAATCTTCTTTGGCTTAACTCCATGCCTTGAAGTTTTTGAAAGTTGACTCCTTTGAGAATCCTCTTCTAAAGCTCCTGACATCTTCTAATCTCTACAATAAACTCTTGTATTAGATGAACAAAAAACATACAATTCAATACATCAATCAACATATTTCTCTACCTCCTTAGGACAACTTTCATACTTAGTCAAATTTCAACTTCATTGGAGGTAGAGCCACAAAAGAATACGGAACAAGAAATTATTTTAGTACAAAGTGGAACCAGGATTGAAATCAGAACAAAAATCAAACCTAGAACTAATTGCTAGTTCTAAGTTTGACCTCCACTCCGATTATGACTCCGCTTAAGGGTAAGTGTGAAGACCAAAATTATCAATGACCAAAAGTGGGATCATTTTGGGAATGAACCCCAATGCAAACATCAATGGATGTATTCAGTCCTAAGTATGCTTCTGCCATTTTAATATGAAAAAAAATGGAGCACACTTTCTAAAGACATGGTGACATGAATCTAAAGACTTGGGTCAAATGGGTTTACAAGGAAATCAAAATAGAGAGGCTTAACACCACCTCTTAACTGTACAAACACCAATTTAAACCCTAAGGCTGAAGATTTTGCAAAGGTTGTCAAGCAAACCCTATTTTGCATGATGCGTCAACTCAAAAAATTAGGGCATCACAAACTTGACATGGAAAACAAAGAATCGACAAGGAAGAACGATTAGAAAGGGTCTATAAACAAAATAGAAGCTTTTAACATGCTGAGGACCCAACCAAACAAAAGCCTAGTTAGAAACTAGGGCATAAAAAATGTACCTATCATGAAAGTGATAGCAACGGAAAAAAACAAATGGAAAGAAATAGAACATAATGGGAAAATAGGAAAAGACAAAAAAAAACCAAAAGAAACAAAGAAACAAGTGAAGACTCACAGAAAAAGATTATGTGAATGTGCCAAAACATGATGAACAAGAAAATGACAAAGAAATGACAAAGCACAATGGGAAAAGAAGGGAAAAGAAACCCTACCTCAAAATGCTCACAAGGAAAGACCAAAACTTGATGAAGATTCGGCCACTGACACGCCCCTACAATCAAATCACCTCTCACAAAGTTCTCCAAGCTTTGGTTCACTTAAACAACTTGGATAATAAATTTAATGAGCTATTTAAACACAATTAAGATTTTAAAACTACTTCGCGCATGTAAGGAGGCTGCAATTAGTGCCATAAATGCGGGAGGTTGGAGGTGGAACAATCAACGCCAACGAACCATTAACTTGAGTGAACACTAAAAGTAGGGTGGACACGAACCCAGATTTGGAACAAGACAAGAAATTTTTCCACAAGCTTCTTATCGAAGTTTGAACCCAACTTCCGTCTCATGACAAAAACAAACAACAAAAGGAAACAAGGGTGGGATCGGGACAAAACTCGGGAGTGGAATTTTTAAAAAGTTCTAGGTTTGGGTCCAATTCTAGTTCTACTCCCGAAAAAGGAACAAGAGATGAAACAAGGACAACAAACATGATAGGAAGTAGGACTAGAACAAAATTCGGACCTGGCCCAACATCGATGAAAACAACAGCACAAAACAAACAAGCAAAGTTGGAATCAGGGTGGGAACATAATCGAGAATTTTACAAAGTTCCAAGTTAGCTTCCAACTTTGGTTCCGCTTCCGCTCGATCAAAACAACACACAAGGAAAATGACAAACAACCCAAGGAAGAAACAGACTCAAGAGTGTAAGACACCAAAAAACAATGAAAAGAACACAAAAAGAGGGAAAACTTGGAACTGGGATCGAATCCAGAGTTGGAACCAAAAAAAAAGTTTCAAGTCCAGTTTCCATCCCGATTCTGCTTCTGGAAGACAAAAATGAAACAAGGACTTAGGATAAAAAATGAACAACTCCTAATACCCAAACAAAACCAAAGGACAAAACAAAACAAAGGGGGACCCATTTTGTTCGAAAATAAAATGGGGTGGTTATGCAAGGCATAACAGGACTGACCTACATTCTCCTGGGCTATTAATCCTTTCCTACATTGTTCACATAGACCATGTAGTTGGACCATTTGAATCAAAGCATAAACTATTTTTGGGATAAACAACATTGCTAATTTGGATTGATATTCCACTTCTGTGTCTAGAGTATATGTTGCGGGAAATCTACTTGAACTAGTTGTGAGGTTCAAGCAAATGTTGATATCATAGACTATTTGAGTGAAGGAATAATCCAACAATGTTGTTTTGTTTTTTATGTTTTCCAAATGTTTTTGATTTTTTTTATTTTCTAGACCATGATAGTACACTCAAAGATCTAATCCATGAATAGCTTTGGGAAGGTGCCCCCAATTGGAGACAAGACTACTTTCCTAAATCAATAATAAGCCATGGTTGGATACATGTTTTATTATGAAATGAATGGGTGGATGTTGTGGATACTAATGATATATATGATGTGTTTTATTAAAAAATAACACCTTTTTCCTAGGTTTTCACTATGGTACCTATTCCAGAAGTGCCACATAGTGGTTTTCACTTAAAGAACATTTTATTTCTTTTTACTGTTTTTATGCTTCTTTTTTTTTTAATATTTTTTTTCCATTGTTTTGGATTTTAACCCTTTTTCCTAGGGTATTCTAATGCACTTCATGTGAATAATTTCTTGAGGTGACTGTTGTTTAGTGGTTCGGCCAAAGGTTCTCCTTCAAGAGTAGCCAACTAGTATGCCCCAAAACCATAGCTTGTGATGATAAATATTCCCAACCAGTTGGGTTCAAATTTTCCTTTTCCATATTGATTCTATTGTACCTTATAATTCTCCTTGAGGACCAAGTCACCTATTTGAAAGTTCTTATCCTTGATCTTTTTGTCATAACTTCATTTGAGCCAATTATGATAAACTTGCAATTGGTTTAACACACTCAAATTCTTTTCATCTAAGAGCTCTAATTCATTTATCCTAGATACCATGTGTTCTTCATTGTTGAACATGTATTTTAAGGAGATTCACAATGAGGGGATTTCAACCTCGATAGGTAAGACAACCTTTGATCCATAGACTAAGAAAAATGGTGTAGCACCTATAGGTGTTTGAATGCCTGTTTGATAAGCCCATATGGTTAGGTTTAGCTACAAGTTCCAATCAAATCCAACTTCATTAAATTTTTTTTGAGTAATTTCAATATGGTTTTATTATATGCCTCAGTCTTATCATTTCCTTGGGGGTAATATGGCATGGAAAATCTATATTGGATAGAAAATTGGGAAAAGAGTTCTTGGACATCTTATTTTTTGAATGGGGTTTCGTTGTCTATTATTATCATTTGGGGAATTCTATAGTCACAAATTAGATAATTCAAAATGAACTTTGATATCTACTTTTTGGTGATATAGGTCAATGGAATTTCCTCTATCCATTTAGTGAAATACTCTATTGTTGTGATAATAAAATTGTATCCATTAGATGAAGCAGGAAAACTCTTACCTACCAGGTCTAATCCCCATTGTGAGAAAGGTCATGGTGTTGTGATGGGTCTCAATTCCTATGTTGGTGCATTAACAAGATCACTATGCTACTAGCATTGATGACACTTTATAGAATATTGCATTTATTCATGTTCCATGGAGGGCCAATAATACCCCGTTTTGAGTAGTTTCTAGACTAGGTTAGGTATGCTAGAGTGGTACACACAAATACCTTTGTGCACCTCTTATAAGGATTTTTGTGCTTCTTTTTCATTAAGAAACTAGAGTAGCATACCATATAGACTATGATGGTATCGGGTATCTCCTAGGATTTTGAAGCAAGAAGTTCTACGAGTGAGGTTTTCTTTTGAGTGGTCATTAGATCAAGTGACATGATACCATGTTGGATGTAGTCAAAAGTATCTTGGTACCATGGGGAGTTAGGACCAACAACAAAACATAAAATTTCTAATTCTTGGATGTTGAATGTAAGTACAAGCATCTGTTCAACAAGGAACTCATAATTAGAAACATTTTGTAAAATATCAAGTAGTGAACCTATTGTTGCCATTGTGTTAGAAGATCTTTTATTGATTTGAGGAACTTGCTCAAACATTATTCTAACAAAGTATTCCTTGAATTTTTCCACCATCCTTTTATATGGTAGCAATTTTTCATCTTTTGTTTGGTACTCATCATTCACTTGTTTGATCACTAGCTAAGAGTCTACAATGACATGTAACTCTTTTATTCTCCATTCAATAGACATTTTAAACCCTATGTTCAAAGCTTCATACTCTGAGATATTATTCATGCATGGGAAAGTGATCCTGTAGGCTTTGGGTATGCTATCTCCTTGTGGTGTGATAAATATAACACCTTCTTCAGAGCCATGTTGAGTATGGGACCCATCAAAGTATAGATTCCAATGGCCTATCTATTTTTTCATAAAGATACTCTCATCTAGAAAGTCCATTGTGAGAGGCTTGTGATCATCTATGGGTGCTTTGACCAATTTGTCTGATATGATTTGTCCCTTGATAGCTCTTCTATCCACATACTCTATCTCAAATTCACTCAGGATCATCACCCATTTGGCTATTTGGCCTGTTAGGGATGCCTTTTCTAGTAGGTACTTTAGTGTGTCTACTTTTGAAATCAACTTCACCTTTTTGTTTAAGATGTAGTGCCTCAGCTTTTGTGTTGCAAACATGACTAAGAGACACACTCTTTCTATGGGAAAGTAGTTTAGTTCATATCCCACCAGTGTTTTGTTGACATAATACACTACTCTCTTTGTTATCATCATCTAGCTAGGTTATGAGAGTTCCCAACACTACTTGTGTGGTAGACACGTAGAGTACCATTTCCTTGTCTGTAATAGGTGGCATAAGTACAGGAGTAAGTAGGTACTCCTTGAATTGCTAAAATTCTTGGTCACATCTCCCAACCCATTTGAAGGTTGGGTCCTTGGGTAGGAGATGAGTGAAAGGGTGACATTTTACACAAGTTGCACGATGAATCGCCTGATGGATTGAAACTTCCCTTCTAACTCCTTAGATGTTTTAGTGTCTTTGGTGGAGGCATCTCTATTATAGCTTTCACTTTTGTAGGATCCACCTCAATTACCCTTCTTGACACTATGTACCCTAAAAAAAATTTGGATGTTACTCCACACACACATTTCTTAGGGTTGAGTCTCATATTGTACTATTCAATCTAATCACACACCTTTTTAAGATTAATCAAATTATTTTCCCTTTTGATTGAATTTTCTAGAATGTCATCCACATAGTCTTCCATGATTGTGTGTAGCATATTGTGGAATATGATCATCATTTCCCTTTGATATGTTGCTCCTATGTTCTTTACACCAAATGGAATTTCATTCCAATATAATGTCCCCAAGCACAAGTGAATGTTGTTTTGTGTTAATTGTCTAGAGAGATTTTTATCTGGTTATATCTGGAGAAACCATCCATTAAGGATAGAATCTAATTCCTTTTTGTTAGATCCATGATCATGTCGATAATTGGAAATGGAAATTTATCCTTTGGACAGGCCTTGTTTAGGTCTCTAAAATCTATGCAGATTCATAAGTCCCTAGTAGGTTTTGACATTGGTACTAGATTTGATATCCATTGTGGATAATCAATGGGTCTATTGAAACTCACATATAGTAGCTTCTCTATTTCTACCTTTACTAGTAATGCTATCTAAGGATGCTTTTTTCTGAGTTTTTTCTTGATAGGCTTTGCTCTAGGGACTACAACTAAATGGTGTACATCTAATACTAGATTTAGTCAATGTATGTTTGCATAGGTCCAGGAAAAAGTTACCTTTCTATCATTGATGAAATCTGTGAAGTTTTCTTTCTCTTTAGTATCAAGTGATACCATATGGTATGTTATCTTTGGGTCTTCTGTTGTGCCAACATTTATGGAATCTACTTCTTCTACTAGGAGCACTGATCTTTCTTGATATTTTGATATGGGGAGATTGAGCCCTCCATCTTGGGGTACCTCAAGGAGGTTTTCACCATTAGATGCATCCTTTATTTTCTTCTTTTTTGGATCTGATAGAGCCAAACTGTGGTTTTCTCTAGGGGATCACATGTTTATTTTTATGTTTTCTCTTTCATTTTTGTGAATAAAAGATTTAATCTCTTCGTCGAAGATGGATCTTGTTGAAGTTTCTTGATGAATCCCTCTTTTTAATCTCCTACTGGTATATCTATTCAAAGAACCATGAACTCCGTGATTGCCTCATCATTCTGGAATTGATCTGGAAAAGGTGTCTATTGTTGTTGTTCCCAATATATCAGTTATGGGTAGTAGAGTGGTAGGTTATCATCATTATCCACAAAACATATGGAGGTTTCCAAAATGATTAGTATGGATTTGGTATCCTTTTCTAACTAGGTGTCTATGTCATCATTGCTAGAGGTGGGGGAATCATATCTAGTGATGAAGGAAGGAGAATCCCATTCATATTCATTAGAGTCTGTTCCAAAATGATAATACATATTGGGAATGGTTTCAATATATTGGAGAGGGAACTTATCCATGCTAAAGTTGTCAAATAATTCTTCGACGGGTAAATCATTGTCCATTATATGGTAGATATCTAGTGCCTTAATGCTAGCAAAATTTTCTTATTTCTTAAAAGAGGTTCATCTAGATTTTGGAATAACCACATGTTTTGTCTTATAACCTAGCCCCATATTTTTCTTTGCTTGTTCCACTATGATTGGCTCTGATTGGAATTGTTTCTATAGCCCAAGGCCACCTATTCCTCAATACCCCATTTGTTTAGCTAATTGATAAACTCTACTTCTAGGATCAATTAGAATGGGTTGTGGCTTTTCTAGTTCTTTTTGGTCCTCCTTGTAAATCATGTATGAGAAGTCCTCTTTGAATATTTCTTCATCCTTCATGTCCCCCGACTTGGTGAAGATCATGGGGTTTTCTATCATTTTAACTGTCTGAGCCTACTTGAGCTCTTTCAGACCTCCATAGACCTTGGGTGTTGGTGGAAGCATCCCAATATAGAATGCTCAGTTGAAGTGGTAGTTGCCATTACCCTTGTCTAGTATTTGAACCTTGGTTTCCATTTTTGTTTGTTCATTTGATGTGGTATTAATTAAGGTTGATGGTATCATGGAAGGTTCAACATATGACAATGAGTGGAAGGCTAGGTTGTTGCTAGGTATGAGTTGGATCTTATTATACATCTCCTTGAACTTTGCATAAAAGTGGAAACGTTTAGGATCATCATATAAGGTCACCTCTTTTCCTTCATGGGGAAACTTTAGGCATCGATGAAAGGTCAGTGGTACTACTTGTAACACATGGATCCAAGGGTGTCCTAGGAGGAGGTTATAGAGAAACTCAAGGTCAAGTACTTGATAAGTAGTTTTTGTGATGGCTGGTCCTATCTGCACTAGTAGCCTAACTGTCCCTTCTGAATTCCTTTGAAGTTCATCATAGGCTCTTATGGTGATACTTTTTCCTTTGTCTATCACATCATCAGAATACCCCAATTTTTTGATGAATTTTAAGGTGCATATGTTTAGACCTGCACCATTATCTATTAATACCCATTTGACCATGTTCTTGTGGACACCAACCTCTATATATAGAGCTTGATTGTGGAATGTCCTTTGTGGAAGATATTTCTTTTAAAAGAATAAATGATTGCTTGTGATTTTTCCAACCATGGCTTTCAACTGAGTAGGATTGAGGTCGTTAGGGACCAATGTTTCCAATGCTTTTTCCAATATTTCCTTATGTGCAGGTGATGTTTTTAACAACTCTATGATTGAGATTAGGGAAAGCATTTTATTCAACTATTCCATAATGTTGTAGTCATTTGATAACTTAATTGTGGGTTTAGGTGGAGCTCCTTATATTGTAACTCTCCCTTGATGGGTAGTTACATTACAATTGTTGTCTCCACCTTGTATTGTCACTACATTTTCCTTATTTTCATCTACTTGTGTGAGGGTTCATAAAATCATGTCACCATATGTGTAGTTAGCTTTGTGTTACTCTTGTTTCTTTCCTTTGTCATTCCTTTTGGTGTGGTTTGGGATTGGATTCGAGTACATTTGAAGATCTTTTTTTTTAGGATGATGATCAAAATCCACTTCCCCTTTGTCTATCAAATCTTGGATGAGGTGTTTGAGTCACATACAATTTTTGGTCATGTGTCCTTTGATTTTATAGAATTCGCACAAGTATTTATCATTATACCATAGTGTCTTCAAGCTAGGTTCCTGATAGTTTGGGTGATCATTAAGTTTGATGAGGTTTCCCTATGCTAGCTTTCACATGACTATCTTAAGTGACTCATCTAGTACTATGAACTATCTCCTAGGTTGATCGTACTACCTCTGTTTCCCTCCATGATTTATTTACTAGTTGATAAACTGATTGTTCTTGGGATAGGTGAGTTAGTTGTTTTGTGTGTTATTTTTAACATAGATTGTTTGTGCCACCTATGGTTTGTTTTGATGTGTGTTCTATGCATGCCATAGTGCTATAGTGTCAACCACTCCATCATTTGTGATGTTCTTATTTTTTCCCAAACTTAAGGTTTCTCTTTTGAACTAGAGGGAATGTCTTTTGAGCTGTTCAATTTAAGGAGTCCCCTTGCAATGAGGGCTCTCTCAAAATTTAATCCATTTTTTATTGTTTCTTCAAAGTCTACGGGACATAACATAGTGAGTTGGTAGTTAATCTTTGGTAGGACATTTAAGATGAAGATATCTACCAATTCCTTTTTTGGAATGGGTCATTTGTATCAACTAGCATTATGTCTCCATCTCTATAGGTAGGAGGTAAAGGACTCTCCTTGACTCTATTTGATTGTGGACAAACTCGTGATGGTGATGAATTTTTCTATGTTAAATGAGAAGTGACTTATGAACTTGATAGATAGTTCATCAAAGGTTTTAATTCTAGGTTGTAGACATGTTAATTACTCCATAGCATGACCTATAATGCTCCATAGAAAGAGCCTCATGCAATAAGTGTCATTCGTTTGTACCTCCATACATAACACTTAGAATTCTTATACATGCTCTACTAGATCTCCTCTTCCTTTGTATTTTTCAAACTTGGGTATCTCAAAGTTTTCTAGAAAAGGTAAGCAATGATGGAGTGATTGAATGGGAATGGGCATATTTCTTGAAGTGTGTAGGTATTATTTGTTTTCCCTACTTTCATATATGCTATCTATTGGGTGACAACCTCAAGTTTTAGTTCCCTTTATTTTTAGTACAATTATTTGCAAGTCCTATCTATAATAACTTTGTTGTCCCATAATGTTTGTTTGGTCATAAGTTGGATAGAATGGGGGTATTGAACCTTGGTAGCTCTTTTGAACACAAGATGGGTTAGGTCTTTGTTGTGTGTAAGGAGGTTTAGCTCCTTATTACTAAGATGAAGTATACTAAAGGTTACCTTGTTGATGCATTAGTGGGTTACCTTGTTGGGAGGAGGAATTAGGAGGAGTGCCTTGTGGCACACCTAGTTGTTGATATGAACTATATTGAAGGTTTCCCTGATGGTGTCATGTGGCACACCTAGTTGGTGATATGAATTATGCTAAAGGTTTCCCTAATGGTGTGTTGATGGGTTGCCTTGTTGATGGGATGACTAAATAAGGGTGCCCTATGGTACACCTTATTGCTCAGATGGACTATACTGAAGGTTCCCTGGTGATGAGTTGGTGAGTTACCTTGTTGATGGAATAACTAAAGAAGGGTTCCTTGTGGCACACCTTATTTTTGGGATAGACTATACTAAAGTTTTTTCCAATGATGCATTGGTGGGTTACCTTGTTGATGGGACAAATATGGGAGGGGACCCTATGGTCCATCTTGTTGGTGGTACTATTGGTTTGGAAGGGGACCCTATGGTCCACCTTGTTGGTGGTACTACTGGTTTAGAAAGAGACCCTATGGTCCATCTTCCTGGTGGTACTATTGTTTTGGAAGGGGAACCTATGGTCCACCTTGTTGATGGTACTAATTTGGAAGGTTACCCTATCGTCCACCTTGTTGGTGGTACTGCTGGTTTGGAAGAGGACTCTATGGTCGACCTTGTTGATGGTATTGATTTGGAAGGGGACCTTGTGGTCCACCTTATTGTTGGTAATGATTTGGAAGGGTACCTTGTGGCTCACCTTGTTGATGGTACTGATTGTTTTGGGAAAGGTTGAAATTGAAATTATTTTGAGGTACATACTATCCTAGTGGTGGATTGTTTCTTTGTGGTACATATTGGTATGGCCCTCCTTGATACTATTGTTCCACTGCTACTTGTTCAATCTAACTTTGTTTTCTATACAAGGGTTTTTCTTTGGGTTGAACATTGTTTTGTGAGAATACAAGTGGCATGTTTGGATTTTGCATGGGTTTAGATATCTATCTCACAACTGAGTTATCCCCTAAGGGAATAATATTGGGATCTTTGAGAGCTTCCATGTTGAAGTCCATTGGCAATTCAACACCACTTTGTGCTAACTTGAAGAAATATGAGTTTGGGTCCTTTCTCAACAATTTTTCCATTAGTTTGAGCACTTTTGGGTTGTTGGAGTGTTCAAATAGTTCCTCATCATTTATGTCCTCTTTAGGATCTACCTCCTTTATGATTACTCTTTCTAGGTCTTGGTTCTTTTTTTTTCTATCACTTCATGTCATTTGTAATTTAGCTCTTCATCATTGAAGGTGTCTCTATACATAGGTCCCTTTTGGGTTGTTTCAAGGTAGCTTGGCTTGTAGCCCCATGGACCACCTTTGCCATTTGTGGTGTTTTTTGGTGGGATGTTGGCATTGTTCTTCCTTGCTTCCATATTCTTCCTATGTTGTGATCTTGTAGCTATCATAAACAACTGCCAAGATCTTGTAACTATTTTCTTGACTCCTATCTATGGAGAAAAAATCTTTTATTTTTGGATTTTCTATTTTAAGGAAAATGAAAGTTTATTTTGGTTTTTTTGATTTTCATTGCTTTAAATCTAAGGGTGGTTGGCCCATTGAGAATTTCAAATAGAAAAGTATAGTGTATTTTTGATAAATGCAGTATCTTCTTGAGATGTACCCTTTAGAAAAATTTAGGGTAGGATGGTTCTTTGAAAGTCATAATAAGGATTTCCACCTAAGGATTTTTCTCTTGTTGGATCTAAGATTTTTTCTCTTACTAGAGATCATGAGGGGTGTATATCTATTTCCATGCAGGAGGTTGTAACACGGGTCTTCCAACTGCTACAAGGTTTGGTTGTTGAACTAGAGCAGTTGGTTGCCAAATGGTCATAAAATGTAATGTTGTTTTGAGATGTTTGTTATGAAGCTCAAGACCCTAAGGTTTGAGTGTTGTTTTGGAATTCTGCTACTTTTTGAAAATCAAAATTTTGAAGGACTAGGGTCGATATTTCACTTCCTTGTCTAGAGGATATGTTAAAAGCTTACTTGAACTATCTGCAAGTCCCAAGTAATTATTGATATCTTAGATGTTTGAGTGAAGGAATGATCCCAATGGTTTGTTTTGATTTTTATTTCTAACAAGTAGGATGGAAATAATGGATGAGGGACAATATGACTTATCTAGTTTTCCAATTGTTTTGTTCTATGAAAGATCCTATAAGCAACTTTAGTTTTCTTTTCCCAATTGTCAGCAGGATAGAGCAATAGCATTGGTTTTTGAGAAAAGGCACAAAACTATGAGCAAGAGAAACCAAATTTATCATGTGCAACCAAACATGTGTCAAGTGCATAGGTTTTTGAAAAGCAAGTGTGAGCTGGAATGGAAAGTGCAAAAACTATATGTTTCTATTAGATGTAATGATTACTCAGGAAAACGAAATTTTCTTTTGGAAATGGCAAGTAAATTAGTGGAAAGTGCACTAATTTCTTATAAGCAAGTGTGCAGGTTCCACATCAAGTGCATAGTTTCTATCAAATGCAACTGATTTTCATTAGTGAAGTTTTTGGGACAAAGAGAAAATGCAATGAAATTTTAGCAACTATAGTAGAAAATGTGGTAACTACACTGGAATTTTGTGTAAAGGCATTCTCTATGTGTTTTGTTTCCAATTTGAACATTCTTTCTCTAGATGTTTGCAAGTTTAAGTTGTTTTTTCCTCAATTTTTTTATGTTCAGAGTATGGCAAGTGATATAAAAAGACTTGAATGACTCAAATAGCATGGACTTGTGTGACCTTCATGTCTATGGCTTTAAGTTCTGAAACCATGACACCCAAGACATAGTTCCCAAATATTTACTTTGATCCAATGCAACCTAAAATTAAAGCCTCAATGTTCAAAAATCTTTAAGGAAATCCTTTCAAGGAGTGCAAATATAGGGCTTCTCTTAAAAGCATAAACTAAGTCAAAGGGTTTGTGATTCAACCATCATGTTTAGTGTTTTTTTGAATGTGTTCATTTTAGATCAAGCATAGAGTTTGATGTCAAGTTTTTTTTGAATGTATTTGGAAAGTTTAACATAAACAAGCATTTACAACCATAGGGATAGAAACCATTAAAGTTTATCATAAACAATCATTTAGAACCATAGGGATAGAAACCATTCTTTTAGGTAGGCTTGCCTCATGCCTCAAAGGGATGATTTTACATGCAACTTATGTCACAAAACTATATTTGTACTTGGAAAGTAACTTCTCATAAGTAAATTTTGATGCACCACTTTCAAAGAATATTTATGGATAAAGGGGTAGCTTCTAAAAATAGTTTGGATCATAGTAATATTCTAGATTTATTATTTTTGGATCCTTATACATGCAACTTTTTGCTTAATTAAGATTCCTCCTAGCCCTTGTAGGTTTTTACATATCACACAGTTACTAGGGGAGACTGATATCGGTATAGGAAAATAGCACCCAATGGGTGATGAACTTTTCTCACACCCACATTTTACTTATATAGTGGTCTAGAATGAGAGTACTACTTGGGTTTCCTATGAGTTCTCTGGTGAAAGATGTGTCTCAATAGGTAGCCCCTCTAAAGGTATGCTTTAAAAATAAAAATGTGAAGCTCAAGATGTCTTCACTCACCCAAGATCGCCAAAAGATATGAGGGGAGAAGAAAAAAATCTAGCTCACCAAACATTGAATGCACAACATATAATTCATAGCAATTTGATTCTTTTTAAGAACCTCAAGAAGTTCTATCCTCAAAAATATGTAAATAACATATCAATGATTATTTTTAATTGCATCCAATGGAAGTGTTCTAGACATCAGTCAATATCATAGCAAAGGCGTAAGACAAAAAAAATGATTTTTCCATTCTTAAGCCCAAATTTGAGTGTTTCTAAATTGATCCTAGTATTACTTGATCAACAAAATCAAATGTGAGCATGTGTCAACAAAAAAGAAATCATTTTGGTCATTTGCATTATTTTTATGCACCAAAATAAAGATTCCTAATTATGAAAACTTGGAAAGAGTTCATTTTTGGAACACCCAAATTGAAATGTGTGGTTTGCATGGTTCTTTTTAAAAAGTGAAATGAAAGTTCCTAACTTAGAAAACTTCAAAATGGTTTATTTTAGAGCACCAAAAATGAAGTTTTCATTTTTGTTATTCTTTTTAAGAACCAAAATAAAGATTCCTAGTTTAAGAAAACTTCAAAATTGTTCATTTTTAGAGCACTTAAAAATAAAGTTTTTTTGTTTTAGGTTCTTTTTAAGCACTAAATGAAAATTCCTAAATTTAGAAAACAGTGAAATGGTTCATTTTAAAGCATTGAGAGACAAATTTGTTGTTCTTTTTAATGCACCAAATAAAAAAAATTCTAACTTAAAAAAGTATGGAAAATTTGAAGTTCTTTGACTATTCGTCTTCTATACAAAAAATGTGTTAGTGGTTTCTTGACCCTGCATATAGAATGTTAATACCTGTCACACTCAAAATCAGGAATTTTCTAGTAAAAAATTCAAAATCACATCAACAGATCTTGGACATAGGTTTGACAGAGCAAGAGTGCTAAAAAAATAGGAAGTTTTCCCTGTGTCAGAGAGTAAAAGTGAAAAAAAATTGCAAGTGCACCCTCTGCCATCAGTCAGATGAGCTAAAAATTTGCAGATGCATAGGTCTTAGTGTCAAGTGTGTGGTTTTCATATTCAAGTGCACATATTTCTTGATAGGAAAGTGTGAAAATTTTTGGAACAGTGCATGAAAGTTTTACAAAAGCACTTTGGAAACCTACAACTTCAATTTAAACTCATAGAAACATTAGTATTTAGTACCATGGTCCCACTAGGAATGCCAAAATATGTGAGGGGGGAAATCATAGAAATAAACAAGAGAAATTTAATTGAAATTAGAATTTAATCTGTGATCAAGAACATTAATCTAAGATCTATTCCAACACTTATGAAATGTACAATTTAGAATACTGAATTCAAGAACATGAAAATGAAATATGTAAACAATTGAATTCAATAATAAAATTACTATCCATCTCATATCAAAGTATATTCATGAGGATATGGTTGTTTGTATCACTATAAATCCTCCATAGTTCATGTGTGAAAGCTTGAAGAACAATATCTTGGTTGGTTGATCGAAGAAATGTTGAAGTTATACCAATGGTGTTTCAGAATTACTTTGTTGTTTGAATAGGTTGATTCTCTTATCCTTTTTTTTGAGGAAAGTGGTTTGTTATATAGAAAATGTGATTCAAAATGGACGATCAGGATTAAACAATGTTGAATCAAGATTGATGGTTGAGAGATGTTGAGAGGATTTAGACATGAACAATCCATGCAAAATAGATTGCACAATTTGTGTGATTGAAGAATTAGATTGAATAATCAATGGGATTGAGGAATAGATTGATCAGTTAGGGAATCATAATTTTCCCAACTAGAAATAAATTGATCTATCAGTATTAGATTGAGAAATCGGGGGAGCATAATTTACTCAATCAGGCAAGTGGTTGAAAAAGATTAATTAATTGATTTAATTAATTAATTAATTTTGGGGTTGAAATTGCAAATCAAGTTTGAATTTTACAAATAAATTTGCATTAGTTTGATTTGATTTTTGATGATGTTTTGAATAGTTTGATTTAATTATTCAAATTTTTGGAGGGAAAGTGAGTTAATTAAATTATTATGATTTAATAATTTAATTAAATTTAGGGGAATAAAGTGATTTAGCGATGCAATTAAATAGTTGGTGTTATTTAACTAATCAAGACAAAATAAAGTGAGAATAGGACTTCATTAAATAAACAAAATTTATTTAATTCTTTGAAAATGATGAAAAAGTGAATTAATTAAATAATGTTGTATTATTCAATTAATAGGGGAAGTTAAGGTTTTAGGATGCAAATGATGTGAAATTTAGTGGTGTTTGATCATACTTATGTCGATGATGTGAAAATGTCGTTTAGGGTGTGTGATAGGTTTTAAGTCAATTTTACTTGTCTACATGGTTATATTTAGAAAATTCATCCATGAATGAGAACAAAGCATGTCTTGTTGTTGATTATACTATCATGTTGATATTAGGAAGGGAAACTAATCTTTTAAAGATGCTTTATTCAAATCTCTGAAGTCTATACACATCCTAAAACAATTATCAAGTTTTGAAACTACAAAAATATTTGAGATCCATGGAGAATAATCAATAGGTCAAATAAATCTAGCATCAAGAAGTTTCTCAATTTCAGCTTTAACTAGTAATGCTATCTTAGGATTCATCTTTCATATTTTTTGTTGCATAAAGTTAGCATCTTCCACAAGGACTATATTATGTGTCACAATCTTAGCATCAATTCCCCGCATGTCTGAGTATGTCTAAGCAAAGATTTCAGGAAATTCATGAAGTAAATTTGCATGATCCTCTTGCTCATCTCATCAAGGAACTTCCCTACTTGAATTACTTTCTCTTAATTATTGATATCCATTGGTATGTTGATTGTATCTCCTAAATGAAGTTCTTTTGGTTTTTCTATCTTAGGATTATATATTCCTCTTTATCCATGACACTTCCATTGTTTTCATTTTCTTCCTCCTCTTTTTTAGTACTAACCATAGCACATGTAACATATTTATTTATGAGAGGGGTGAATGATTTATAATAGACTCCAAACATTTCTTTCAAAGCTTCATCTTTTTCAAATTATTCCAAAGATTCATCAAATTTTATATCAATCAACTCGGGATGCTTCATGGTGAGAGTTGATTTGCTAGAGTTACATATGATAGTGTTGACGTTGAGTGAAGGTCATTTTGTTGCTTGTGATATCTTAGAAGGGAGATATCCTAAACCACTTGTTGTTTCATGTGTGTTAGGCTCTATAGGAATATGTATTCCTTGCTCTTTCTTCCGACATCCTTTTCCATTGTAACCAAGTTGCTTCATAAGCTCGTAACCTCTCCCATAAAGTTTTTCCATTTCTTTTGGGTTTGGTGGTTGTTGATAGTCTATGTCATCAAAATTTGTTGTATATCTTGTGTCTTCTTCCAAAGTAGATGAGGTAGATGGTTGTGAGATGTATTTTGAATTTTACATTGAATTTACCATTATTTTATTCTTCTTTTCATTATCTATTGTTGTTATCTTATATTCTCCCATGAATGTTGGTGTGAAAACCAAGGAACCCCAATCATCTTCCAACAACTTCATAATTTCATCAATGTTTATTTAATGTTCTTTCTCTTCTTTCATAGCTTTTTGTGATGTACTATATTTCAATGCTTCTAAAGGATCTCGTCCCTCTCTCTCTCAAGCATAAAGCATCTTTTAGGTGTGGGATCAACTTTTAATGTGTAGACTTTGTTGTTATAGACATACTTCATGAAATGATGCAAAGTAGAAGGCACAACATTCATATCATGAATCCAAGGTCTCCCTAAAAAGAGATTGTAAGAAAGATCATCAAGCATAATATGGACCAGAGTTTGCAATGTTACTTTCCCCACTTTAATAGGTAATGTGATGACCCTAAGCAATTTTTTTCCTATATTATCAAATTTGTGAATAGACAAAGAATCAATTTTAATATTTCTTTTTTCATGTTAATCTTTTCTAAAAGGCTCACACTACATGCATTCAAGGTTGAACCATTGTCAACAATGGTTCATTTTATTCTGATTCGTTTCACATAGGCTATTATATTGAATGCTTCATATTTCTTCTGGATTTCTAGGGGAGGTAATTCATTTTGGTGAAAAACTATGTTCAAGTTCATTTCATTCATCTCTTAAATTAGTGTTGCTACATCATTTGAACTAGTGTTAAAGGGAATTGCAACTTGCTTCAAGACCTCTTGGAGTATGTTACAATAACTAGGTGATATTTGAAGTACTTCTCATACAAAAATACTAGCAGGAGTACTATTAAGCTTTTCAACAAGATTATATTCCTTTCCATTGTTTTCCATCAAATGAGGAGCACTAAGCAAGATGAGATTAGGAAATGCTAATGAAACAAGATTTGTTTGTTGTTGTCTGTTGTTTCTTGTATTGTAGGTATGTACAATGGTATTATAGCTCATTTTTTGTGAAGTATTGCCATTTTCAAGTGAATTCTTGTTTTCTAGTGGTTCAAGGATAAGCACAAGTTTGTTTTGAATTTGTGGTTTGTGTGGAGGGTACATCATGAGTTGTCATGTGATGGTGTTAACACCTTTGTACTTTTTTTCTTCATGAAAATAATTAGTGGATGAACTTGTGAGATGAAGTCTTCGAGGGTTTCATCTAACATGTCAAATTCATCACTAATAAAAGGCTTGAGGGATAGGTCAACCTTTGAAAGGAAACCTATCATAAATTTGTTTGATGTTTTTGTTGTTTTTATTTTTGTTGTTGTTTTCTAATGAATGAAAAATTTAATCTAACTTTTCTTGATGAGGGAATAGCCCAAGACTTAGAAAATAACCCACAAACAAGAGAATAATTTTATTATTCAGAAAATGGAGCTTATTACATGTAGAGGATCTCAAATTCCCAAGTTCTACAACACATGCAAGTTACAAAAAGCTACAGAATCACCCTTTCGCAATATGCGAGCTTGTCCCCAAAAAATTACCCAAAAATTAGAAACCCACCCATAAATAGAGCTCCTCTTTAGTTTGGAGCCAAAACAACATTCAAATTTGAGTTTAGGCAGTTGGGCACTGAAAAATTACAACTTGAAGTTCAAATTTCAAGAGAACATTTACAATTGTATCTTCTAGAAAGTGCGCCAACTTCCCGAGGCCATAACTTTTGATCCGGAACTCCAATTTGCGAACCGTTTGAACCATTGGAAAGGTCTCGAAGTCAATAACATGCTCAAAATCCACTACACTGATTTTGGCAAGTTTTGGGGCCGATCCGAGAACTCTAAGTGCCTCAAATGTAACTTGGAAGATTTTTAGGTGCAAATCTGGGAAACTAAAACTGCAATATCTTTCAACCTAGGAATAGAAAATAAAAACCATAAATTGGGAATTTTATTATGACGAAAAGGGTATCCAAAAGTGTAAAAACATCTAAAAATCAAGAAACTTGAAATTTAACTATTTTGGGTGATGCAAGATTGCCCTTACACCACTGGATGCTCCTGCATCAGACACCCAGGGTAATTTGAGAAGTGAGCCCGTCACGTCTCAGATGGTGGAGGAAAACCCAAATGGTCAACCTCTACCTTAGGCAACCAGGATGAATCTTCAACATGCCTTCCTTTCCATTTCACCAAATATTCTTCATACTGCATTTTCATGGTACTCCTTCCCACATGATTATCTAGGATTTCTTCAATCTCCTCCTTTTTTGAAGTAGGTGCTGGAATCCCACACTGTTCCATCATTGGTACTTCCTTTGTGCCACCTTCATGATAATCTGTCAAATCTAAAATGTTGAACACAAGGGAAATGTTGAATCCATCCGGCAACTCTACCTCATATGCATTCCCTGAATCATGCCTCTTCAAAACTTTATAGGGATCGAACTTCTTCATCTTCAATTTTTTATATGTTCCCACTGGAAACCTTTATTTCCTCAAGTGGACCATCACTTCATCACCAATATGAAAATCCTTATACCTCCTCTTCTGATCTGCCTTAGCCTTATACTACATATTCATCTTGTTAATATGTTCTCTTACCTTCTCATGTATATTCTTGATGTGTTCTACAAAATCTTCAGCTTCAACACTTATTTTCTTCTCTTGGTCCATCTTCCTCAATTCTGGAGCTATTTTGGGGCTACCTCCATACACAATCTGGAACAGTGATCTACCAGTGCTTCTGTTAACAAAATTGTTGTAAGAAAATCCTGCTTGGGGTAAGATCAAGTCTCATCCCTTGGGTTTATCTTCTACCAAACATCTTAGTAGGTTACTCAGACTCCTATTAACTACCTCTGTCTGCCCATCTGTTTGTGGATGGTGTGCAAAACTGAACTTCAACTCTGTCTTCAGCTTCTTCCACAAGGTCCTACAAAAGTACCCCTTAAATTTGGTGTCACGATCTGAAACAATACTCTTTGGCAGACCATGTAGCCTCACCACCTCTTTGAAGAACAAGTCAACAATGTGGACTGCCTCATGGGTCTTTTGACATGGAATGAAATGTGCCATCTACGAAAACATATCAACCACCACAAAGACTAAATCATTCCCTCATTGTGTCCTTGGAAAACCAAGAATAAAGTCCATACTTATATCCTCTCATGGCCTCTCTGGTACAGGTAAGGGCTGATATAAGCCTGTATTCTAGCTCACTCCTTTAGCCATCTGACATACCTTGCAGCTTTGTACAAACTTCTTCACATCCTGTGACAACTGAGGCCAATAATAATGCTCACTGATAATGGCAATGGTCTTATCCCGACCAAAATGTACTACCATTCCTCCACTATGCTTGTCCTTTATCAGGTTCTCCCTCATGGAACTCCTCCTGATACACAATTGACTTCCCTTAAATAACATGCCATCTTGGATTATGAAATCCAACCACCTTGTCTTGTCCACTGTAACAAGTTCCTTGCAAGCTTTCCAAGCCTTTGCGAAATCAAGATCTTTTGCATATAGTGTCTTAAGTTCATTGAACCCAACCACTTCAATCTACATCTTTGTCATCAATGTATGCCTCCTACTTAAGGCATATGCAACCCTATTTGACTTCCCACTCCTATGTTTCAAAACAAAGGTATAACTCTGCAAAAACTCTACCCATTTCATATGCCTCTGATTTAATTTTCCCTGACTATTTAGGTATTGCAAGGCCTGATGATCAGTATATAGAAAAATTCCTTTGGCAACAAATAATGTCTCCATTTCTTTAATGCTTGAACTATTGCATAAAATTCTGATCATATACAGAATACTTTCTCTTGGCATCATTTAACTTTTCACTGAAATAGGCAATGGGCTTGCCTTCTTGGCTCAACACTGCTCCAATGGCACAACCATTGGCATCACAATCCACCTGAAACACCTTGTTGAAATCTAGGAGGGCTAGAATAGGTTACTCTATTACCTTCTGCTTCAACAGTTCAAAACTCTTTGCTGCTCTAGTGCTCCACTTGAATT
Source organism: Sequoia sempervirens (assembly GCA_007258455.2). NCBI lineage: Eukaryota > Viridiplantae > Streptophyta > Pinopsida > Cupressales > Cupressaceae > Sequoia > Sequoia sempervirens. The sequence goes on from VDFB02270651.1 coordinate 721,231,833, forward strand.
CATTTCTATCCCCTCTCATTGTTTCAGTCAGGGGTCCACAAATACTACTGAAGTTTCTAATGAACTTTCTATAAAAACTAGCCAAACCATGGAAAGATCTCACCTCGGTAGTAGTTCTTAGGGTAGGCCATTCCAGAATAGCCTTCACCTTCTCTAGGTCCATCTTGAGACCTGTTGAGACAACAAACCCCAAGTACACTAACTCCCTCTTCACAAAACTGCACTTCTTCAGATTAATCAACAGTTTCTCTTCTCTTAACTTCTCAAAGGCTCTCTAAATATGCATCAGATGCTAATCCAACGTCTTACTGAAAATCAAAATATCATCTAAATAAACAATAACAAAACTTCCCAAAAATTCTTTTAGTACTTCGTTCATGAGCCGCATGAATGTGCTCGGTGCATTGGTTAGCCCAAAAATCATGACTAACCATACGTACATGCCCTCTTTGGTCTTGAAGGCAGTCTTCTATTAATCTCCCTCTCGAATCCGAATTTGGTGATATCCACTCTTTAGATCAATCTTTGTGAAGTACTGAGCTCCACTCAAATAGTCTATCAGGTCATCCATCCTTGACAGGGGAAATTTGTACTTGATTGTTATCTTGTTTATGGCTCGGGAATCTGTACACATCTTCCACTCCCCATCCTTCTTTGGTGCTAGTACTGCAGGTACTACACATGGAATCAAACTCTCCCGTATCAAACCCTTTCTCAACAACTCTTGAACTTGTTTGTTCAACTTCTCATTTTCTGCTGGAGTCATTCTATGAGCTGCCTTATTTGGAAAACTGGCTCCAGGAATCAAGTCATTTTGATGACTAATATTCCTTATGGGTGGTAAACCCTCAGGTACATTATTAGAAACAATATCCTGAAACTCATCCAACATCCCAAAAACTTCTTCTGGAACCTTCTCACTATCCTTCTTACTCACTCTAGGAATTAATGCATAACACACACACTTATGCTTCATACCTTCTAAAATTTTTATTCCATCTACATAACAAATTCTAGCACTACTGCATACCTTTTCTTCGGTCTCCTTCAGGGGTTTCAACTTGTGATGAACCCCATCCTTTGTCAAGGAATAAGTATTTTTATGGCCATCATGTATAGCTCACCTATCGAACTACCACGACCTCCCCAACAACATGTGACATGCATCCATGGGGATGATATCACAGAGTAACTCATCATGATAACTCTCAATCTTGAACTTTACTAGGCATTGATCATTGACCAAAACTTTGT